>PVLD010008999.1:0-80000 GCA_004027595.1 Dinomys branickii
TTATTGTAACATTAGAATAAAGCATGTCAAATTCTTATCTCCATATTGAACAAAATGGATTCAGGTGATTTATTGCAAAGGCACTTAGTGGTACTTTTATCACACACTGTTCTAAGTACTTTATAAATATTAACTCATTTCAATCTAAAAAACAACCTTATGAGATAGATACTGCTATTGACACCACTTTATAGATGAGGAACCTGAAGTACAGAGTATTTAGATAACTTGTCCAAGGTCTTTCAATTGTAAATAAGAGGTAGAATTATAGACAAGGTCTTCTGGCTCCATAATTCTACTCTAAATCAATGTGCTATGCTTGGCTATCTTTTATGGGTTTGAAAAATAAACAAGGACATTTAATTTTCTGTCTTTTATGTTCATAAATAATTACCAGCTGTTCAAAGGTCCCAATTCTTTTGATTTTACTTATTTTAAAATTCATCGTCCTTTACAAGAATCTGGAAAAAGGTACTTTCCAAAGACCTGGGAAGGTGCTCCCCTCTATTCTTTTTATGCCACCATGAAACACTAGTCTTATTTTGATTTTATAACGCTTCTGCCTATTTAATTAACTGATGTTGCTTACATCTGGGTAAGCTCGTTGCTTTAGTTTCTACGGCTGCAGTTACATCAGCTCTGTGTTCTGTCCCTCGGGTAGCAGTTTCCTTCTTCCATCAAGGTCCTCTGCACTTTTTCCTTGACTTCATTTAAATGTTCCCAAGCCTAAAATATCAAATAGATACTCTAATTTTCTCTTTTTTTTCATTTTCTTTAAGTTCCTAGCAACTGTGTAATAGCAGCTTGATGTTATTAGCTGGGATCTTGGGTTTTTTGAGTGCCTACCTCACACCGCAGGTTTGCACGTCTGTGGGATGATTTACTCCTGCTTGGATACTGAGATACTGAGATGAAATACCTTGATGAAGGTTCAAATGCAGCTTTTTGTGCTTCTAAAGCTTATTCTATATATTATGCAACCACAAATTTTCTTCACTTTTCTGAACCTGTTTCATTATCTACAAAATTTTTTTAAAAAGTGGACTGAGAACCTAACCTACTAAATATCAGGCACCACATAGATCCTGCTCTGAAGGGGTTCACAGCGGTAGTACAAAATTGTGATGCAGCAGGATTTTAGTGGAAAGGTCTCTTTGGACAGTGTTTTAAGCATACACTGATCCCTTTTGCTTAGAGAAGATTGAGAAGCTGACTCCAGAGAAATAAGTAGGACTTCTCCCTTTCTAAGAGTACACATTCTGTAAGACCTTAAAGTTCATTTTCATCTGTAGTACTTAAAACATATTTACAAAGCAATTAAGGAAAAATTCGTTTTTGTAACTGTACAGTCACTTATCTGTATATAACAGACAAATTGAAGTCTTAGTTAATGAGTAATAACCATGTAATGAATACTACCACCTTTATTATTTCTGGGCCAGTCAACTTAGCCAGTATTTTGAGGATCTGGTTTTACCATCTACTGGGCAGGGGAAGGAAACAGTAAATGTACCTGTAGTTCAAGTAACACTTAGTTCAAATTAATGTTTCTCTTGAAGGCAGTCATTGAATGTAGGGCAGTTTTAATGAAATGGTGGAGATGGCAGTCATACTTAGAACATACAGGAAGGATTTGGAAAAATTCCCTGAAAGAGGCAGAGCTGAAGCGCAGGAAATTCACATGGATGGAGTTGAGAGAGAATCACAGCTCAGGAGATAACAGGAAAATGCCCAAGGAGCATGGTCAAGGAGTGGGCCCAGCAGGTTCCTAGGAAGAGCATATTTTGGTCTAGCCATCAGTAACTTTTGCAGGCCTAAACATGTTCCTTTTTAAATGAAGGGTATATAATATTTTAATTCTTAGAATCATGTCATTCAGCCACTAATATTTTCTTGTGGAAAATTTGTTACAGATGTTGAAAATGAAAGGTAAACAAGAGAGGCCTTGTTTTATCCATGTTTATACCCCCAGCACCTTGCTATGTGGTCCCCTGAATTAGTCCTTAATAAGTGTTTGGTGAATAAATTTATGGAAATCAATTATGGATACCTAGTAATGCCCTGAATTCAATAATTGGATGTAAGCCATCTACTCCAGAGAGTTTCAGGGCTTTCACTTACCTGGCTACAAGTTATGAGATAGACTTCATCTTTCAGGATTGCTTTCAACTTGAAAATACTCAAAATATTTATCCTTGGAGAGAGAGTCGGGTTTGATTTTTGACAAGCCTAACAAAGTGAGTTGTGGTTTTCAGTGATTACTAAGGGAAAAGCTGCTTTGTTGCTTGCCAACTGATTACTTCTAGTGGAGCAAATGTGTAGTAGTACAAATAGTTCATAGTACCATCTATACTTGGACCTTGGAAAGTTGAGTTCGGTTTCATTCATGTCAGTGTGAGTTGAAGAATTCTGTATTTGCTCAGTACGCTTATGATCTTTTGTGGGCTTATTTATTTGTTTATTTGTGTTTGTGTTTTGGGTTTTTTTTTTAAGACAAGGTCTTACTCTGTAGTTCTGGAGGGACTTGAACTCACTATATAGCACAGGCTGGCCTCAAACTTGGGGCAAATCTTCTGCCTCAGGCTCTGGAGTGCTGGGACTACAGACATGTGCCACCATATCCCAGATTATACTGATACTTTAAATAGAATAAGACAATTTCCTCTCCTTCATCTGCATTGAATAGGATGATGGTCAAATCTTATCATTCAAATCATTCATTAACTGGTGATACAGAAAATATAAAGTTAACCTTAATTTCCTCACCACTCCTATACTATGTACACAGAAGGTATTAAATAGATCAATGTAATATGGGAGCCACAGCATAGGATTTCATCTGCTTTGGTGGACAGTCTCTTCACCTCAGTATAAATGTAACTGCTGTCTTTAACTTAGCGTTTAATTTCTTATTCTTCCTCTTTTTTGCTTGCCCATTTAAGGCGAGTTGATATTTTTGACATAGTTTTTTGCATTATTTTTTATTTAAAAAATAAAAGAATGAAAACATACGTTATTTATAAAATAACACAAGAGCAATACAAGCAGCACTGCAATTCAGACAAGGTGATAGGAAATTAACAATGGTTGTGTATTACATATTTATTTCCTCAAAGTGGTTACTCAGGAAAACAAATATAGATGCGTAAGATTGGTCAAATAATCATTAACTGTTCCTTTCAATAAAGTGATAGAAGTCAGTAGTACAACTATGGTAGCTATCCTGTACATACATATAAACATAATTTTCCCCTTTTTTCTTCTCTCTTTTCCTTCATCCCAGTTGTTCTTTACTTGACACAGTTTTTAATCTGTAGGTATCTTGTTGCTGGCCATGTATATTATGTATATTGGTACATACTTGATATACAGACTTCCTTACTGGTTTAATTCCTGCATGTCCCTGGAATTTTATTTTCAGATCCCTGCTTTTCTTTTCCTTTTTTTTTTTTGTCTTTTTCAGGCTGGCCTTGAACTCACTTTGTAGTCCACACTGGCCTCAAGCTCCCAACGATCTTCCTGCCTCAGCCTCCTAAGTGCTGGGATTACAGGCATGTGCCACCATGCCTGGAGGATCCCAGTTTTTCTTGAAGGCTCTTACTCAGATGTTGTTTTCAGATTCTCTTCTGACAAAATCTTTTTTTAAATTTCCCCTTCTCTGTGTGATTTGCATACTATAGATTTTGATAGAGTTATTTGTATATCTAAATCTTGGTTCAAAGTTTTACTTCAATTTGGATAGCTATGTTTTCAGGAGAGAAGTTTTGTTATGGAGGGAGATAGTTACTATTTTCAGAGACTTTTATGCTCCCCTTGTGGCAGCTGGATACCAGATTTCTGCACAACACGTAGCTTCCAAAGGTGAATATGACCCTTATGTATTGACCATTAACTAATTTATTTGCCAGACATGCAAGCAATTTAATGTTGTTCTGGTTCCATGGAAAAGGGGTAGTAAGCTTTCATATTATAATTTTAGAATTGTAGGAATCTGGGAAAAATTGAGAACTTGGAAAGCTTTTTATTGGTGCCACTGACTTTATTATTATTTCTGAGAAATTTAGTGTTCAAAAACTCGATAGAAGTATTTGCTAGAAAGTCTAGAATTGGAGTTTGTGAGAGACAGATTTTGTTTTACAATTAGACTTTAACATTGTTCCTTAATAGTATGAATCACATAAGGTCTGGGACATGACTGAATAGTATCTCCCATAGAATAAAAGCTCCATAAATGTAAACTATTATTAACAACCACAAACGCTGATTAGGTAGCAAGATACTGGATTTTGAAAATGTAAAATGTACTCAGCAAGGAAAATTTATTTTCTTTGTTCTGTTTTAGTGATTATTTTGTGAACCTCTAACTCACTCTTGAATTTTTAATAAAATTCCATTAGAAATTAATACCAAGAATATTTTTAATGGTGCCTGTCTGCCCTGCCCAGTGGATAGTAGGAAAAATAAGCTCTCAAGGTGGAAAATAGAAAAAAAAAATGAAGAAAACACAAAGTAGTTGTTTAACAGGAGAAATGTGCCAGATTTTAGTTGCAGCTGGCAACAGACTGTAGCCAGGAAGGTCAGATCATTATAGTGGTATGAACTGAGCTTGAACCTAATAGGTTTAAGAAAGTAGAGAGAATCAGAAAAAGCATGATAGAAAAGCACGGTCTGAAGTTTTGACAGGCTGTTGTAAGAAGGCAATTGGGACAAACCCCTGCCTGCAAAAAAGGTGTTCTCTGAAATTGAAAGTTTGTCACGTGGAAGAGTATCTCGAGGAAGTTGCATTGAAATTAATGTAAGAAGCAGGCCTACAGAGGCAAATAAATTTTATAATCACAGAATAAAAGGATCACCTTCCCCAAGGGATTTGAAACTGCAGAGGGTGTCCTTCTGGTTTTCAGGAGAATGAAAATTCTTCTGTTGCCAGGAATAAAACTGCCAAACCTGATCTGTCTTGAGTTGTCAATGAAAGAAACAATTAAATGTTTGGTAATTTGAACAGATTACCAAAGATTGACAGATTGTCAGGATATCTGATATGATGAAATTAGATCATGAGTTTTTCGTGTGTACACTAAAATTTTCAGGTACTTTAGCCAAGTAAATGAACCGTTCAAGGTTTCTGTTCAAAGTTGAAGTGATCAATAGGTTACTTTGCCCTTCACTGACTTTGTTAGCTGTTGTGAGCTCATTTAGAGTTCTTTGGGGTGTTTTCAATATTTGATGTGTGCCTGACTGTCCATGACTTTTTTGAAAACTTGATGTCTGGATTTAACTCACATACTTTGCAAAAGTAAGCAAGAAGTTATTTCCCCATCTATTAATGTAAAATAGAGTTGAAGTTGATAAATTTCAAAGTCTCTCTCTCTCTCTCTCTCTCTCTCTTTCTCTCTCTCTGTTAAAAATGAAAAGCACAGCTTGCTCATGCTAGGCAAATGTAATTCCACTAAACTACATCGCCAGTCTCTCCAATTTCCCAGTTGTTATTATTGAAGATGAATATTAAATTACTAGCCTTAAAATGTTGCTTTTCAATCTCATGGTTAATTAAAACTTCGTTTGTCAAGTTCCTCTCTAATTTGGGGTTTTATCTTTCGGAAGTTTTATAATCTTTCCTTTGAGACTTGTTGCAATTGACCTTGGGAGATAGAAGAGAACAATTCTGTCTGGGCCAGGTGGCTATTATGATTGTATTGTAGTCATACACACTTCAGTGTTAGCAAGGACATGAAGTACTTGTCCAGAATCCATTTGAAAGATGTTCAAAAGCCAGCCTATTGTTACAGTTCCTCCAAATTTTTCTATAAACCAAGGCCTGTGTTTTTCATTCTAACATAAATCATACTGAAATATCAAGAAAAAGAAAAATTATTGTTTTAGTAGGCTTTAAAGAAGGACAATTTCACACCTGTATGAAGATTTGGAGCTAGAGAATTTAAGACTCCATCTTGTCTGTGCTCTTTCCTAAAGTAGCTGGTGCTTCAATGATCTCCAGTCAGTTGATCTGTAGATTGGTCATGTGTGTGATACTTATGTGATATAATGCCCTAAAAGCAGGGACTTCAACATACAGGGGTAGAGCTCTCATATACATCTCCTAGAAAATTCACTTTTGCATAAGCCTCTCTTCAAGCCAACTAGAGAGTTTTCTATTAGTCTTTAAAATTATGTTGCATTTGGGAATCTCCCCAACAGTTTCAACCACGGTGTGTATGTGTGCGTGTGTTCTTTTTCTGGCCTTTGGCTTGTTTTGTTAGTGTGCCAAACAAGGAATGACTGATTAGTGTTGACATTGAAAATACGATTGTATTGGCTGTGATTCCAATGATGAATTCAAACATGGTAGCCCTCCTGGGAGTAGCAATGAATACCCTATATCATTAAATCACTAGGTGCTACTTCAGTTTGCCTCTCTGGTAGTCATCCTCATATGACTCACATATTTGACTAAAAAGATATTTGGGAGCTAGGGTGTGTAACTAAGTGGTAGAGCACCCTACTTAGCATATGCAAGGTCCAGGGTTTAATCCCTAGCACCACACAGACACACATGTGAGCATGCACGCACACACACCCACAGACACATGTTAGAGAGATAATTGGACTGTTTATAAATACTTAAAGGCTAAGCATTTAGTGATTACTGTGGATTGTCATTATGCAATTGTGTATGAGTTCCTGGGTCAGGTTAGGGGGTGAGCCGTGAATGTTCAACCAAATCTTATCAGTGAGTACACTGGCCCCAAAATGTCAATTAAATACGTACTTTGGAAGGAGCAAGAATATTTTCAATCCACTGGGGTGCTGGTTAGAAACTTATAGCAAGAATTTAGAGGATGCCATTGGAGTCAAAATTACTGTCTAAATTTAGCTCCTGCAAGGAGCTTGTTGTCTAGCAAAATCTAACTGAAAAAAAAAAAAAAACCCTAGTGGCAGTTTCAGCTACATTTTTAAAAGGAGCTTTCCTTATCAATATTGAGATTTTTAAAATATTTGAGTCAATCCAGACATTAGATTTGCAGTCATGTGTCCTTGGTGACTAAACACATTGCTCCATCCATAGTTAGCAAAATGCAAACAAGAAGCTGAACTTTTCAGTCTGTTTCTCAACCTACATTTTATGCTGGTTGGACTTGAACCACTGCCTACCATGGCCTCACAGAGCCTGTGGAGAGCAACAGTCTGACCTTTACCTGCTCTTCTTCATCTTTTGCTCTCCCAGGGTATGGTGCATATGTGAACTTTACTCGGATTCTCTGTTGTAAGCTACCAAGGGCAGATCATTGTTAATATTCCACACATATGGCCAGAGTTTGCTTTGCTCAAAGACTTTGGGACAGGCTGCAGTTTCTATAATGAATATGCCTTAGCCCATCCTTTGAGTTCCTCAGAAACGTCCCACGTGATTTTTCTGTTCCCAGGATGAAGCTGCCATTCTAGATGATCCATGTATTCTCAGCACTGTATATGTCACAATGCGCAGTCTGATTTACTTGCATCTTACTCTTTCCAGGAATGCTCTCTGCCCTTCTGCCCCACCCAGCTACTGCTCGTTCTTCGAGGCTCAGCACTCCTTTCTTCTCCTTCTCAACTTGCTTGCCTACTCCGGGCCTTAGTAGCATTTTCTTTTCAGAATTCTCATTGAATTCATTTTTATTGTTGATGAATTTTGCTTTTAATTCATGTATGTTGTCCTTCCTTCCTCAGTGAAAGTTGAGGCTTCTGGAGGGCAGAGGCAGTATCCTGAAGTTCTTCATATGCCTAGAGACAAGTGACTCAGGTCTGTGCAAATGTGAACAATAAATGCTTGTTGAGTGGTACTTTTCCACATGACCATCTTAAGACCTCACTTGCCTTGATAATAAATATTTGTCCAATCAATTAAATGAATGATGGCTGTGTTGCTTTGTTTTCTGCTAACCACCTATCCTTACTTGAATATCTGATTCAAAGGATGAGAATTTTATCTTGTTTACCTTTATTTCTTCAGCACCTACAATAATAGCTTAGCTATATTAGGTGCTTATTACACATTCGTTGAATGAATGAATCGTCAGCAAAATCATCTTGCATGTATTAGATGCAGTCTGTCTTGTGACCCATTTTGTACTTCACTCTTCTCAAATACTTGAGGATTATAGGATTAGAATTGCCTAATATGTGAAATTCCTGCTCTCTAGTTCAAATACAGTTTTGGTGAGCAAATATCTTTTTAAAACTTGGAAATTTCTGTCCATGCACATAAGCACGTCTATAATACCAACTATGCTTAGAATCCAGTTTTTAATTTGGTTTTATATTAAATTAGATTGGTTTAATGTGTCTAAATGGCATTTATCACATTGTTCTCAGAATCCTATATATTACTGAAAAATAGGCAAACCTTTTAAAAGATGAACTCCTTTGACAAAACCAGGAGTATGCATTACCACAGCTATGTTCAAGAGAGACACTCTAGTACCTGCCTTTTCTTCTATGACCATATGACTGAACTGAGGTAAGAAATTTAATTGCGTTAAGAAATAGAATACCATCACTTACCTGCTTTTTGAAAAAGATATATGAAAATTACTGTCCCAAGACTACTGTGAAAAAAATACAGCAAAGCTTTAAAAAGATTAATAGAAAAGTTCTACAGCTAGGAAAGTAGCTGTATTTTTATGGCCATGTTTTTATCAGAAGACTCAAGTTTTCTGTAAGATGCCTATGAAGCCGTGGTATCCATACACAGTGCTGAACAGCTCTCCCACGCCTTCCAGAATGTGTGGTGCTGGTATGGTAGCCCCCAAATGGGGAGACACTAGAATCTGAAACAAATTTGAAGACTGGTGAAGGCTTTTGAATCCTGTCAACCTGCCAGTTCGAGCAGATGTGGCAGGCGCACCATGTGTTTGTAAAGCCAAAATAAATGGCCACAAGAAATTTGGAGTTAATACAGGTGTTAATGGCAGCTTAAAATGAAAGAAAGAAAGAAAGAAAGAGAAAGCATTTTTTTAGGATTTTTGATAGACACATTGAAAGGAACGCTTCTTCAGCTACTGGTTTGGTACCAAATATCTTTGTCATCTGCAGGACCATACATTGGCTGCATTTCTGATATTGTGCTGGCTTGTGGAGAGAATGCAGAAGAGAGGGGCAGACAAGGAAAGTGTAGGAAAATGGAACAAAAGTACTTGCTGGAGCTGCCTTTGCAAACAGCTCTGTAACTAGTTTCCATTTCCATTAGATAAGTAGAAACTCTCTCTGTATGATTTTCTCTTACCTGCAATATAACCTCTGTGAAAAAAGATTTGAACCATTAAAAAAGAAACGACAGTCCTCGTTTTTCAAGGATTGCACTTAATGGTGCTTCTATACTAGTGTGTGTAATTTTAAGTTTTTGTAGTTACCTTATGTCATGTCCTATCTAGGAGTTTTATAAATGAGTGTTAATTAAAATAACTTTTATTTTCAAGGAAGAATACCTAGGGCCTGCTTCTTCCTATGGCTCAAAAGTGAAATCTCTCCCACCCTCACTGTTACCACCAGTTTGGTTTCATCACTCACTGTTGGGTAGAGACACTCCAAAGACTACCCAAAGATGTAGACAGGGGTCACGTGGGTGTTCCATATTTTAAACATCTTACTGCTATCAAATGAACAGAAGTGGAATATTCATTAATGGGAATTGAATGTACAAGAGTCTCAGGAAGTATCACTCCAATTTGGAAGCTAGAATTGTTCAAAACTTCTCAACTTTATAGGTGCAATGGATTGAAAACCAGGAGGGGTGGCCATAACTCAGCTACAGCCTTGAGGAGTGTTCAGTCACAGAATTCCTTTCTAGTATTGTGAAACAAAAGAGTTCACACTAAATTACCATTTAGTCTTAATACTTTTCAAAACAGGAATCCTGGGGACTTCTGTAACACTTTAACCTCCAAGGACAAAGACAAGATAGAGTTGAGTTAGATATGATGTTTGCTCATGAGGAATTTACAGTCTTAGAACAGAGTAAACTTAAGGAGGCCAGTCAGCTAGAATGAGGAAGAATGTGGTCCACACCCTAAGAGAGATACAGTGTTTTGCACTTGTTAAGAGGATGGGCTCTGGACTCACACTGCCTACTTTGAACAATGGCTTGATCACCTATTAGCTACATGAAACTGTGCAAGTTAAATTACTGAACCTTTCTTCTACACCCATTACCCCACCTGTAAGATGAGAACAGTAGTATCCTCTCTCAGAGGGATCTGGACTACAATAATTAAGAGGTATTTACCTCAGTGACTCACTTCATTGTTGGTTTATGGGTATTAAGTCTTTGTACTTGGTGTTCATTGACGGTGAATTAGAGGCTTGTGTTGAAGTCAGTATCTACTGTCTACTTCCAGCCCCTTTGAAGTGCTAGCCACTATTCCACTTCTTTGTGCTTTAGGTTATGTCTCCATTTAAATGAATGTAAGAAGTTCTACAAAAGCAGGAGCATGATCAGTGTTGTTTACTGCCTAGAACAGAGTCTGGTACATAGTAGGTACTGGACAGATGATGGCTTAGCACAACTCAGGGATATTTCTGAAAGTGATGAAGAGCTATGTGATTTTGAGAAGGAACCGTAAGTACTCTACAAAAGTTACTGCCAGATGTGGTGGCACATGCCTGTAATCCCAGCAAACAGGAGGCTGACGCAGGAGGATCACTGTGGGTCTGAGGCCAGCCTGAGCTACACATTGCAATCCTATATTAATGCCCTCCAGATGGAAAGGTTCCCAAGGGAGATAAAAAAAAGTGCCTTCTACAGTTTTCTGTCAGCATCTATGCATGAGATGTGGAGTCTGAAAACCTCCTCTGAAGACTAGGCTCAACCACTTAAGGCTTAGTAACCTCAGGTAATTTAACATCTATGGGCTTCATTTCCTTCATCAGCTTATTGCATTGTCACTTGTGCTTAGAGTATTTTTTGAGGTAGTATGCACAAGGGCTTGAGTTTGACTCTGAACACCACGATGGAGAAAAGAAAAAAAAGAAAGAAAGAAAGAAAGGGAATACTGTGTTTGTGAGCGCTCCAAAGACTGGTGCAATGTATGCATGTGGAAACTGTGAAGGCTGCTAAGTATAAATGCACTGAGAAATGGCAACTTTTCGTGTTTTGCATTGGAGGATTATACATCAGGAAAAGCAAAACTCTTTGTGTTACTCACATGTCAGGTAGTGACCATAAAGCTTGTACTGCTCCTCATATAAGGTTGACCTTCCTAAGGGCTTGGAAGACATTGGCCGGTCTTCCCTGTGTATAGCCAAATGGAACTGCGCGAGAGACTTCCCATCCCCACCCACAACAACTCCCTTTGTTGCACTTTATTTCTTCTGAGCCAGTCCCCAAAATAGTTCCAGTCCAAAGGAAGACATGTGCTGGCTAGAACTGCTTTGAGGAATTAGGTATCCCAGGTTAAAAGCCAAAAATTCCCTCTGTTCTCCCATTGCTGATGTTACATAAATTGAATGGTGAGAAGCAAGTTCTTGCTTGGACTTTTTTCATTTGTAAAACTTCAAAACTCAAATTTATTAATTACCATCTATGTGTATACACTATGGACTTCTGTAGAAAAGTTTTTCTCCAAATCCTTGCTGTTTATATTCTGAGCAAATCTTTAACCTTTCCACATATTCATTCTTTTGGCTATTTTTCCTTCAAGTGTATTTAGGCATCCTATGTAATTTGGTTGTATGATTAAGTTTGAATATAAACTTGTAGACTCCCAGAACATACACTTTCAGAATACTTTTCATAAGCCACTAAGCCAGTGACAGTATGCACACTGATTTACTCTTGAAATTTAACTTACTTACCAACACTACTCAAAAGATTTTTGCCTAAGGGGAATCTAAGATGCTTGAGGTGGCCATTCCCATCATTCATCATTCTTATTTTTGGTTGTCATGTTTCTTTACATTTTAAAAAATATGTATGAGCCTTATTAAGACATAGTTCAGATATTACTCAATCCATTCATTTTAAGTATACAATTCAGAGAATGGGTCCTAATACATTAAAAAGATCATGTGACCATCACATCCATCGAGTTTCAGAACATTTTAATCACACCCAAAGGAGACCCCAAACCCATTAAACAGCCTTTCTGTTTTCTTTCATCCTCCTAATTTATGGCAACCACTAAGCTACTTTCTGCCTAAGCAGATTTGGCTATTCTAGACATTTCACATAAGTGAAATCATGCAATAGGTAGCTTTTGGCCTGGGTTATTTCACTAACCATAATGTATTCAAGGTTCATCCATGTTGTGGCATATGTCAGTGTTTCATTTCTTTTAAGGGTAGAAAAATGTTGTATTATGTGCACATAGTACATTCTGTACATCCATTCACCTGTGGATGGAAACTTGGGTTGTTTCTACTTTTTTACTACGTGAGTAATGCTGCAGTGAATATTACTCTACAAAGATTTGTTTTAATTATTTGGAGTGTATATTAAGGCATGGAAGTGCAAGATCATACAGCAAATCTGTTTCACATTTTGAGAAATTGGCAGACTGTTTGCCAACTGCACTGTTTTTTATTGCCACTCACAATTTATGAAGATTCCAGTTTTCTAGTGTTTCTATTTTACTGTAGCCATCCTTGTGGTTATAAAGTGGTATCTTCCTGTGGTTTGGATTTGCATTCCTGGCATCCAGATATTTTTTATTAATGGTTTTTGAGATGTTATTTCTCTGACAATTCAGCCCTCTAGAACATAGTTCTGCATGTGACGTAATGTAAAATGGCCCTCAGAGAAGTGATAGCAGTCATAGAACTGTGGTAGGAAAGCATGTACCTTACCCCTTAGGTCCTTCATACAGTAATGAACTCTTTTTTAACAGTCATGACTAGCCATTAGGTTTGCTAGAAAGAAGTAGAAAATTCATGGTGACAGATACTATGGCACTAAGAGTAGTGACAGCATTTACCACCAACAGCCACTGAAGGAGGAGAACTATGATTCTTGCCAAGATGTCAGTAGTCCCAAGTCTTTGCACAGAGACTAGCTTAGCTTCAATATGCTTCAAGAAGGCAGAGCTGCTTATAATACAATTTAGACAGATTTTCATAAGGAATGGTTTGGAGAACATGTTTTGTCCTTGAATAGATAAGCTTTGAATTTTTCAGGTAATTAATTTCTCAGTGATATCTGAAAAGTCAGTTGATAATGAATTTCTTCTTGAATATAGAAAAGAAACATATTGTTTAAAAAATATTTTCAAGAATTTCCGTACCACTTTTTGATAGCACTAGCAATTACTTGATGTGATCAATACTCAGAACTTACTTTTGCCTTAGTGTTATTTTGGTATGCGTTCATGTCATATCGCCGATCAGTTAATTTTAATGGATCTTCTCACTTGAGTTGCTTGACCCTGCTGTTGATACAGTGTTAAACTGCGAACCCTAAAGCTCTACAATATTTAATGGGTTACAAAACCGTGCTTTCTGTCTTACTTATTTATGTATGCTGAAATCTTCTGAGTTTTGCCTGTTTCTCTTCATAGAGAGAGAAAACAATAAAAAATAAAATTAGCTAAAATACTACAATGCTTCCTTTGTAGCATTGTAGTGGGGGAGAAGAAAACAATCCAGGCTCTTGTCAAAGATTTATTTTTTATCTGAAGCACATTTTATACTTCCACCCTCCACCCTACCTCATGTGCAGTGAGTCTCCAGCTAGTCGTGCCCTAACTGTCTCATGAGATTATTGGGAATTACATTTCCAATACACAAGTTGCCTCATCAAACAACTTAAATTTTCAGAGCAATTCCTGATTTCTAGATTTTGAAATCAAATAATCAAACCTTTAATCAGACCATAAGAAGTTTAGTTGAAAGACAGGTCATTGGTAGCCTGTAAAAACTGGACACACACATGAGTTGGACTGTGAATGCCTAAGGAACTGTCATGTTGCACTATGCCAGGGATGGCAAACCTATGGCACGGGTGCTACAGTTGACTGTTCGTCATTGGTGAAAGCTCTCAAATGTTCATCGTCATGGATGTGGCATTTTTCTGCACAGTGAACACAAACATGAATTCCTACCCTAACTGGAAAAAAATGTATACAATCATTTTGAAAAGTGGATTGTTGCTCAGTTGTATAGTTCAAACATATATCTGAGCAGTTGCTTCCTTTTACTATGTACAGTTTTACACTGGAAAATGCCCTAATTATTGACAATCGCTGACTGTATGTACTACTTTGTATTGTCAGTACATAGATGCTTTCTCCTTTATGTAGGATATGATTGCTTTTCTTTCTAAATCTAGAGTTTGAAAAGGAAGCATTGTAGTATTTTAGCTAATTTTTTTTTTTCTTGCAGGTTCTGAGAAGTGCCTTTCCTGAAAACTCTGCCGACTGGATTCGACTCTAGAACTGTCTCTTTACCAACCCCTCTGCCCAGCATTTCCTTCCCTGCTACCTGTCCCCTAAGAAGCCTGGTGGGCTTGTAGTTCACTTTCAGCAACCTGTGCATTTATTTTTTTCTGTGATTTTTTGCACCCATTTTCCTTCCCCTTGAAACAGCCTCCCTAGTCTTACTCTTTACATAAAAGAAGTTAAGACAGGGAAAGTTTTTTTCTCCCTGACGTGACCTGAGACCATTGTACAATTTGCAGAGCCTTGAGCAGCAAATTATTTTTGAAAACATCAATTAGTACAGAATTCTGTTGGAATTCCACCAGTTACCTGAGCAAATTTGGTAAATTAAAAAAACATCTCAACTGCTACAACTGCCTTCTTAGGAGTTGGTCTCTAATTTGACTTTTAGTTAACCTGATACAACTTCGATTTCTGGGAGAGACTTTTTTTGATCAGATTGGATTTGACTTAAGTGAAAACCTAAGTCCTAACAAAGAGTCATTCCACCAAAGTGACCTGCTGTCTCTTCGCATTGAGCTCAAATTCATTTTAATCCTCTCACAATCAGTAGTGATATTGTCCTAAAAAGTGTGCACTTGATTTGCACTTTGCTTGCAATATGACGGCCGTCAATGTTGCCCTGATTCGTGATGCCAAGTGGCTGACTTTAGAGGTATGCAGAGAATTTCAGAGAGGAACTTGCTCTCGAGGTGATGCAGACTGCAAGTTTGCCCATCCGCCAAGAGTTTGCCATGTGGAAAATGGTCGTGTGGTGGCCTGTTTTGATTCTCTAAAGGTGAGCACTGTCTGAATACATAGAATTTCAATTTGTTGGTTTCTGTGATATGCTGTGAAATGAGTAAAATTTATGACAGCCTGAAATTGGTAAGTTTCATTTTGTAAGGCAGGATGTAGACTTTATAGAACTACACCAGTCTAATCCTCACTCCATCAAAACCCACTTATAAAGATAGATACACTTCAGCAATAAAAATTTAAGAACGCTTGGAGGAGTGAGCAATTGCAGCAGTCTTGCTATAGTTTATCTTTTGGTATAGGATTTAGGTATTGAATTCAGTAATCAAAATCTTTGTATAACCTAGAGAATCCCTTCATTGAATTATAGTATATGTTATTATCCATACTATCAAAATACACTCGGCAAGGATCAAACAGCTTTCACAAGATGGACAAGGTCAGACTGAGAGAGTACCAGGAGAACATCTTACCATTAGGAGGAACCTTATAGCATTTAGAACAATTTTAGTGAAAGTGTATTTTGAACTTTTAACTTGAATATATTACTACAAAACTAAGTTCGCTTAATTTTCTTCTTGAACATCTGATTGACCAATTTAAGACATGTGCTTGCATTTTGCAAAGAAAGTCCTATTGCTAAGGTTATAAAACTTGAATATTACGTGCTAGAGTATAAATAGAATATGTGGATATCTGAAGTATTGTAGAGAATTGGAAATGTATGTTTGCAGTACAAAAATGCACTGATTTTCATGTTTCATGTTTCATTCATAGTTATCCTTAAACTAAAGCTAAAGATGTACAAATTAACACAGAAGCAAAAATAGTGATGGTTCTTGATTTAATTAACAAGATTTGCTATGATGCATTTAAGATTTTTTTCAGAATGTATCAAAATTAGTTAAGCCAAAGAAAGCCCTTTTGAATTATTGATAATGTTACCTCATCATGACCAATAATCCCGTGTTAACAATTTTATTTATGACTGTATTGGTTTGTGTAATAGCTTTCTAAGAAAAACTTTTTCCCAAATGCTAAACTACAGGTTGAGTGTACCTTTTCTGAAATTCTTAGGACCAGAAGTGTTTCAGCTATCAGAACTTTTCAGATTTTGAAGTTTTTCCATATAAACAAATGAGATCTCTTGGGGATGGAACTGAAGTCTAAATAGGAAATTAATTCGTTTCATATACTCTTTATACACCTAATCAGAATGTAACTTTATGTAATATGTCAGTATACCTGCGCTTTCCTGTGACTTGTCAGTAAGCTCAGGTGTGGAATTTTTCACTTGTGGAGTCATGTCAAGCATCCACAAGATTCCAGATGTAGGAGAACTTCGGATTTTCAGACTAGGGATACTCAACATATACTTAAATAGGTGGATTTATTGTTCTTGTCCATGAGAGGTTTAACATCTATATGATGCCATATACTTTAGGTCAGTGTTGCCATTTAAAGACAAAGAAGTACTGTAAACTAAATACTTTGAAGAAAATAATGCAGAAGATGATTATTTATAAAATGTATGCTGCACTTTAAAGCTTAGAAAATGTTTAATTCAGAGACAAAATAGGTAATGACTAATGAACATAAACAAGCCACTTAATTATTTAAATAAACTGTCTGCTCACTGAATCTCATGTTTTTAAAACATAATTTGTGCATTATGTTAATAATGATGACCAGTCACACAGGATAAAGAGGATATGCATAATCTCCACATTCTCAAATTTTTAATGAAAACCTCAATATTTCAAATATCCAAAGCTTTTCAAATAATTACTTAATTTGCCATTTAGATAGCACATTATCAGAGTTTTGTGTCTATACAAAAGCTTTATAGTTCTCTTTTCTATTATTTCTCATCTATGATGTACATGAAAGCTATACTCAATTGAGGGTAATTGACCTATGAGGATTGTATTCCTGTCATATGTACAACACACATGGAACATACCTTAATGGTTGCTGCAGCATTTGCTTCCTCTCTTGAGTTTGTATAATTGAAACACCATTGAAATTCATCAGTGTGCTGCTTCTTTTATGAGTGTTTAAATAACTAAAGTGATCATTTGATGAGTTTTGGACTGCAGCTTCTGTTTTTTATTTTGTTTTATTATTGTAAGGATTCCATTAGCATTAGCTACTCCACCAGATGATGATTCTTTGCCTTTATAGGAGGTACAATAGACATAGTGTCCTATGCTCACCTCATGAAGGGGAAATGTTAGGGAAATGAGAAGGGTGAGGCAGATAGCTGATTGAGCATTGTGCTGAAGTGTTGTGTCCATCTCTCCCTGAATTTTAGGTATTGAGTGATGAAGGCTGCACTATCTTCTGATAGAAATCTAAAGATCACCTTGTCTATAGATTAGTTGTGATTGTACTATTTTTTATGCTAATTGGTGTCTGTTTGTCAATATGTTTTTGTACTTTTATTTTTTTTAAATAAAAAAAAAAGAAATCTAAAGAGTGCAGCCAGTAGATTAATCTCCAACTACACAGAAGAGTCTTGCGTCAAGTTGCTGTGTAGCTGTTTTTGACTCAGATGCCTTGTCTGCTTGGCACAATTTATTTCAAAGTTCCCTTCAAAATATAATCTTTTATGGCAATTTCTTGATATTACAGACTGCTATCTAGGTTGATATCTACAGTGAATGTCCCTTGGTTTTAACAAAGGTCGATCACTTTTAAAACTAAGTCCATCTTTCAATTGTTTGCAGAGACAAGTTATTCTGCTTCAATAATATCATGATGTCTTACACCTCCTACTTCAGACTAGAATCAGTATGTGACAACAGTCACATATTATTTAGAAAGGATATAAATACTGTCATTATTCATTATGACAGATCCATATCCTTCACATCTGACTACTGTACTCACCACTTTGGGTAGTTTTATAACAATTATTTTCTGGTGAAGGACTTATCCCTGCATAGTCAGAACACAGTCACGTCAAGCCATATACATTCCTAAAAAATGGGAACTGGAAGAAGGCACATAACACAACCCTACAATGTATCCTCAAATATCACATACTATCATAAGGATAAAACTATTTTGGCAAGTGAAATTTGGCACAAAGGCATGTGGACATGAATCTATCTTTGTAGCTAAAATTGAGCCTAGTTACCAGTGTACTCTCTATTAGCATCACTAGTCATGGCAGTTTTCACTAGTTTAAAGTCTGACTATTTGTGATTAAGTATTACTCTTCTTGTTTGCTAAAGGAAGGTTTACCGAAAGTTAGACTCCTGACAACATAATCCTGATGGTTTTTGGATTGTAGATATTTAGCACCATTTATAAACCCCATCAGAGGAACCTAGATGTACTGTGGAGACACAAAGGCAACACGTGTCACCCTGAGAGTCAGGATCTCTAACCTCTATGCCACTGACCTGAAAAAGGAAGTATCTCTCGCTGGTAAAAGTTTGTGCTATTTTAGACATTTCAAAACCTACTAAGGAGAGAAAAATACAGTTATAATTAGAAGTTAAATAAATGTATATTGATAGTTTAGCCTCACTTTTTATTTTGAAGTAACTTTAGATTTACAGAAGAGTTATAAAAATAGTGTTGCCAGTTCCTGTATATTCTTCACCCAGATTCCCCTAATCTTAACAGTTTTACACCATGCGTAGCATAGCACAGTTATCAACAGCAGGAAATTATACTATGCAAAGCTCTCTGCTAGACTAGGGACTTTCTTTGAATTTCCCTTTCTCCTAATAAGTTTTTTCTGTTATACGATCCAGGTCCCAATCCCACATTGCATTTGCTCATTATATTTTAGTGTCCTCTAATCTGTGACAGTTCCTTGGTCTTTTCTTGTCTTCCATGACCATGACACAAACAAGAGGCATTCCAAAGAATACCTGATTTTGTCCGAAGTGTCATGGTCACGGACATTAGGGAGAAAACTAATGAAATTCAAGGATAATCTCTAGTTAAAGAATCTTCTTCCTGATTTTAGTAAATGTGTTACGATTGTCAGTAAGGAAATCTGGGTAAAGGATATCCTAAGACATGAGGTATTATTTTTGAAACTTTTCTGTAACTTCAAAATTATTTCAAAGTAAAAGTATTTTTAATGATGGGGGTTGCAATGAGGGACTTACATATGCTCTGCTGCTAGGCTATACTCCTGGTCCCTCAAAGTGAAGTACTTTCTGAATATGCTTTTAAAATCATGTATCTCTTCAGAAATGTGTACATAGTATTGTTTTTCTTTTTATTCTTTAAAAGACTTTGGCTCTGGTAATAAGAAAACTCTGAGATCCATGCAATGCCTGATCCCAGAATGGTTGTGTAAAATCTTAGTAGTCAGATAATTAGATTCAGAAAGTGCCCATATCCATTATAACACTTCACACATTTAGCAAATGAAGAATTTGGAATATAGAAGGAAGACCATTTCATTCACAACTTTTACCACTGACACACGAGGAAACTGAAAAACAAATGAGGGGAAATCATTTACCCAAAGTCACACATATGTGGTTAACAAAAGAGCCTTGTGGCTCCTTTTCCCTATGAAGAAAGGAACAGAGAAAACATCAAAGGCCTATTGTTGGGCTGAACCGCAAGGATCCTGTGCTTATCATGGTCATGGTCACACTGTCCCAAGTGACACTGCGATGCTCTGCTTATGAAGTTTCTCCTTTTTATTTTTAAAAAGAGAAGAATTTGAAGGGGAGGTCAACTCCTCTTTTCCTGATTCTCCCCTCTTCTATTGTTTTATCATAATTTATGGGGGTAAAAGTTTTAAATTAAGGTTCATGTTCATTCAGTTCATTGATAATGATTTGGACAATGTATTTTAAAAATGAAGAAAGCTATCAAGATGATTTTAATTTTTAGACGAAGTTATTTGTCTTTATGATACCAAGCTTGGCTTAAACACTTTGAGTATCAGAGTTGTATCCACTCACTTGACCCTTCTTCTCCCCCAAACACTACATTTCTGGATTAGCTAGCCAGAATTGGGGGTTATTATTGCACCATACTCTGAAGTAAGATTGTGTGCAATGTCCTGGACAGCTAGAGAGGTATCTGACACAAAGCAGCTGAAAATACTGCAGTAACAGTTTAGCCCTATAATGTGTCCAATATATTGTTTTGTAAAATAACTTACAATCTAACAACTCATTTAAAATCTTGATTCGTGGGATCATAGTTCAAGATCATTTCTCTTCCCACCATGGCATCAAGTTAAAATTGGAAATCTGGTGAGAAAGAACTCAGGATAGGTGCAGGGATTTATTCCCCTACTGCAGTCTGACTATTCCATTGCAATGAAGTGGGAGAGGTTTGAAAATCTGAACTTGGAACACTGCATATTATATGTGAACTCATTTTGTTTGGAGGAAACTTTTACACGTCAGGGAAGTATATACCTGAACCTACTTGGTCATTGGTTAAATCTCTATCTCTTGCCATAGATGTATGAAATCATTATAAATATTGTCTTTATGCCAGATTTTTGTGAAATTAAATATAAGGGTATTTCCGACCATGTAGCATTCCTAGAATATCATCTACTTACTGCTCATTATGCCCTAAGAGCTTTCTACTCGAACTATCCTTGAAGTAACCTGGTTTACTTCAAACTTAGTGTATCATTTGATCCTTGATTTATAGGATTATATATGTAATGTATAATATGTGTAATATGGCTAAAAGAATCTTAAGCATTTTCTCTTTTCTCATTATCTCTTAATAATCCTTCCATTGTCTTCTATATTTCTTCCATTATGTAATTGACCTTCCGTTTCTTAAATTTGTAGTACAGTTTAGGTTTTAAAAGTTTTTATTTCTATGCCTTCTGTTCCCCCCAGTGCTGTTTTCATGCTAGATATCATTAAAAGTTTAACTCTTGCTTTCTATTGTCTTTTTTGGTGGTTTTTTTACAAGCCAATACGTGATTCCATTTATTTATCAAACTTTTCTAAGTTAGTCTTAACCATGTTGCCTGTGGTGGTGTAGTAAATCTTTTTTCAGTATTTTGTTCATTATGAGTTTGTGTAACATTGCTTGAAATCTAAGTTGTTATTTAGTTAATAGGACTATAGTATCCATATGTTAGAAACAGTTTTGAAACTATAAATTGGTCAGAGGCATTTAAATATAGGCCTTAATTTGGATTTTTGAAATCATAAGTGGAAATTTCTTTGGCTGCAGCTCAAGTTTTTTTGATTCACTGGATGTTGGTAGAAAAGAAATTAGCCTTTGCTCTTGTGCATATTCTTATGGGTAGATGGTAAACAGTGAAGGCAATTTCTGCACTGTGAAAGCTATTCATGAATTTGAAAATATGCAGTCCACAGTAACGTAACTGTGTTAGGTATGATAAATTCTCCCAACTAATAGATCGTATATGGAAGCTATGATTTGCCATCTAACTACATGCTACTATTGTTATCATTTATCTCTTTAGCATGCAACAATTCAAACAGAAAACATTTTTTCTCTGTGACTTTGAACTCTTTTCCATCATTTCTATCTATGTCTGTAGATGCACAGAATAGACAGCATTCTTATCTTTTACTCAGAGGTCTCATTGTTCAAAGACTACATTGTTATTACATTGTCTTAAAACCTTTGTTCATCCTCTCCCTTGTGAAAGAGAGCAACACTGAAGGAACAGTTGGAGAATTTTTAATATCACCAGGAACTCTGTTGTTATTTTAAAGATTTGACAAATACCTATCCCAGGAGTTGTTTTCTGATTGTTATGATCTATGCTTACCGCATGCCCTACTTAAGTGAACTTAAATTTTTCTAACCTTTATAGAAAGGTAGAGTTTCTGTGATTTCTCGGTTATTTCAGTTTTTCTCACCAAGGAAAGCATTCTATAGAGAAACAAATTCCATCTTTAAAGTAACTGAAAACATTTAAACCCATGTCCAACTTCATTCTGCCAGCACCCGCTTCAAGGAGGGCTTCATTTTGGAACTTTATCTTATTTTCCAAAGAAACCTCACAAGGAGTGGGTAAATGCCCATTTCCTGGGTGAGTTGGGGATGTAACTGCTGAAATATTTGGAAAGAAACGTGGTATCAGCAAGTGGCATAAATATAAAAAACTGTTGCCTTGTTTGACCTTGATTGACTCAGTCCCAGAATACCTGCTACCTCTGTTTCTCTTTGTACAAAGCAAGCAGCAAGACTCAATTTGTAGGACAGTTGTACTTTGCTACCAGGATTTTTATAAATGTCAGAGGTTACTTAATGCTGGCAGTCCTGTTAAATCCACTGAGAGTTCTATATACATTCAATTCTCCAAAGAAATGATTCATTTAAGAAATACTTTTGAAACATTACTGTTAGACACACACTAGGTTCATTACTGCACAGAATACAAAAAAAATTATGGAAGATGTGGTTCCCGTCTAAACTTCTAGCATGATGTTGTCTATTTTATGTATCATAAGCAAGGTCTACACTGAGAGTTTATATTGTTTAAGAGGGAGGGGCAGGCACTGGAACTACATCCAACTCTAGGAGTTAAAGATGCAGTCATGGCAGAGGTACAGTTTCAAGTATTCTTTGAAGAAAAGATAGGAAGGTACTCCAGGTAGAGAGGGGACAAGCTGAGCAAGGACTATAGAGAACAAGATGTTATTGAAGAGTTGAGTGTTAAGTACAGCTAGCTGAAGCATAGAGCTTGACTTGCATAGAAGTGGGTTTAAACATTAGTGAGGAGTTTGGACTTTGTAGCTATGAGAAGTCTAGCCACTTTGGAGCAGAAAAATGATAGTGTCAGCCTATGCAAAAATTTTTGTTGTGTTAAAAACGATTGGGGAGACAGGACCTTTTAGAAAGCTATGGGAGTGAAGGTAGGAAAGGATACAGATGTGAATAGGTGGCTGTGGTGGAAAAGAAGTCCACTAATGGAGCTGAAAACTAGACGAAGCCAACATGGTTGAGTAAGAGGGTATACTTCACATTCTGTTCCAACCTCAACTTGACACCTGATTGCTTGGACTAAATTATTGATAAGATTTTCTAAAGTGAAGTTTCAGTTCCAAAACTTTTAAAGGTAATGCTCAAATATTACTAGGTTCTCACATTAATTATTTTAAACTAATATTTAATAGTAACTACTCAGAAAAATTTCTAGGTTTTAGAAAATTTTAAGTGCAGTTTACGTGCAGAGCTGCCATACTTTGGGAAGGTTGTTTTATATTCGTGGCTGTCTTGTTCACTACCATATCTATTGTGCTCAGCACGTAGTAGGATCTTTAAAAATCTTTCATTGAGTCCATTGAATCACTTGGAGAAAGAGTAAATATGGACTGAGAGGTGCCTAGTGAACTGTCTCGATCTAAACTTTTACCCTGGTTCAATTTTTATTTAAGCATGATGAAAATTGCATATGCCAGTGAGCCGGCTCTCCTCACCCCAGCACATTTTAACCTAAATTTAATGGTCTACGGATTACTGACTTTTGCAAATGTAATTCTGTCCCTCAGAATCATAGAACTGTTTTTGTCCAAATGCTATTGGATACTCTCCAAGTGTTAGTGTATTTGAGTCCTTTTACCTTATATACAGCTTTACATTTTTTGGTGAGTGGCTACAGTTAAACATTATTTTCAAACAACTAATGTGATAAACTAGTAATATTTAAGCATTTCTTTTGTACAATGATGTTTGAAATTGAATTTTACGACAAAAGGTGAGCTCTCAGAGTCAAGTATAAAATTGTATTCACCAGAAAAGGCTTTGGTAAAAAAGAAGGCTGCTTAGTCCAATCAAAATATATTTAAAGTTTAATCAATAACTCTTATCCTAAATGCACGCTAATATTTTGAAATCCCAAAGAATTTGAACATTGAAATGCAAAGACAAATTCTAATAGAGTCCATGCACTGCCACTTGAAAAGCCCAAGAACTACAATTTAGTCCAAGCAATTTGCTTTTAAAAGAAATGGAAAATATTTAAAAAGTAATGTCAAACAAGACTTTTCAGGAACAATACCTAGGGTTATGAGTTATATGAAGTCATCCCAATCTCTTACAGCTTCTCCGTCTTCATCTCTATTCCTGTGTAGTGATCACTGGTGTTCAGAATGGAGGAGGCTGAGACCTTGGTAAAATCTTCAGGAACGAAGATATGATTTAGATTGGGAAGCTGGCTCTACTTTCAAAAGCAGGAAAAAATGAAATATTTTAGAAAAGTGTATTAACAAAGAAGGAAACTTAAAATGATTTGAAGTATTCAGGAATATTCCAGTGATGTCAGCACTTGGTGATCATTCCTGTAATTGTGATGTGGATATTTTAATAGGCAACTGACAGATAAAGCAGAACCATGACTATCTCCTCCTTTCTCCAAATCCTCAAGACCTCACTTTGGTGGCATGTAACACTTACTCCATCATTTGAGGTAAAGCATTTACATACATTTTGCCCATCCCATGTTTTCTTGTTCTATGAGAGAGTAACAAAGAAAAAATGACATTCCTTTCTAGTCAGAGATTACAAAAGAACAAGAAAAAGAAAGAGAAAGAGGATATGGAGGAAGTGGGGGAAAAGAAAGGAAGGACGGGAAGAGGAAGGGATGAGAAGGAAGGAAGAAAGGAAAATAATTAGGACATAGCTATTGAAGGCTTTTATTCTGAAATTCGTCAGCTCCAATAATAATATATTTGAAACAAAACGACAATTAGGAGGTAATGACTAAAATAAAGTACCAATGAAAGGGGGTTAATAAGGAAAGTAAGACCCTTCCCCTGAGAGAGAATTATTGGTGTCATTTTCATCATGCATTTTCCGTTACAAACTTCTCTGCTTTCTAAAGCACAAAGGGAGAAGTGTGATTAATTACGGCCCACAGAATTCTCCTTCTCCCCCAGATGTGCTCCTCCTTCTCAACAGCACTGTTAAAAATGCACCTCTAGTCATCTTCCATTTCTTTCCCTTTGTTCGTAAATTCCAAATATGTGTCAAGTTCTAGGATCCCCTCAGCACCATTGCTCTTATCTGTGCAGTTGTGAAAGAGATAAGGTATGTTAACTCTTTATAGGCCCATTCCATTTCTTCTCTCTCTCTGTCTCTCTTTCTGACACTCTCTCTTCCTCTCTCTGTCTCTGTCTGTCTGTCTCTCTCTCTCCCCCTACCTTCCCTCCTTCGGTACTGGGGTTTGGGCCTGGAGCCTTTGCACTGAGCTACATCCCCAGCCCTTTTTCATTTTAAGACTGGGTATTCGTGCTTCAACTTGCCCAGGGTGGGCTTTAACTTGTGATTCTACTGCCTCAGTCTTCCAAAGGGCTGGGAATACAGGTATCCACCACCAGGCCCAGTTTGCTTTCTGGTTTCCTCTGTTTTCTGGTGCAATGTTTTCACATGAGAGGTGCTTTTTGAATAGCATATTTTCTTATAGAAAGAAAAATGCACTTTTCTATTAACTGTGACTCCCAGAAATGTCAGAGCTGTGTTTTAGACCCAGAAATTAACCTTGAAGTTTTTCATATAATTAGTCACATTATTCCACCTTCTCCGTTATGTCAGTCTTGCACTCCAGACTTCCTGTCATTTTGGTAATCATTTTGGAAAACAATTTTTCTTGTAAGTCATCTTAAAGTTCTTTAGAAGAATGTAGTTTTATAATTAGTAAGAAAGCAAGTCAACACGGGAAGGAGTTAATTCTATTTCTGAATTTCTTGTTTGTAGTTTATTAAGCTATCTGAATGATTTTTCATTTAGATGGATATTCCATGTATTCCAGTATTGCAAATGGAGGGCTCTCAGGTTAAAACAGGCTTCCAGCGATATTTACACTTGATCATTAAACACAGTATATAAGAATGTCACATTGTACCTCATAAATGGAACAATTACTGTGTATCAGTCTGAAAATAAAACGAGCCAATGAAAAAGGAAATTAAGTGTGCCAGAGACTACTCTTTAATATAGAAAGGAAAGAGTGAAAAATATCGAACTCCTTAGGCAGGTGTTTGTTTCATTTACTAGGAATAGGAGGAGGACTGAGGAGGTAGCTCAGTGCTTAGTGTACACAAGGCCTGGGTGTGATGGCTAAACCTGTCAACTTGATTAACTTGGAAGTTGCTGAGAGGATTAGTAAAGCACCCTTCTGGGTGGGTATGGGTGAGTCACAGAGGCATGATCTTGAGGTCTATACCTGGTCCCTGACCCCTTTCCCTTAACACTGCTCCCCTGGTCTTCTTCCCTCCTGCTGTGAACTATCTTCGCTTTGCTCTGTCCTTATACCGTGATGTTTCTAACTTGAAGTCAGCTAGCCATGGATTGAAGCCATCAGCATACTCAACCTCTCCTTTGTCTTATGTCCCAGCAATGAGAAAACTACTACAAAAAAATTGGTACCGGGGAAGTGCGGTCATTAATGTGACTGAACCTATCTCGCTACCCTAAACCTCTTTGTGTGCAGCCTAGCTCAGTAGTGTTGAGCAGGGGTTTGAGACCTATTACAGTTAAGCTTAATAGTGTAAACTTGACTGGTTTGCTAGACACCCAGGGTATTAGTAAAGCTCACTTTGGGGTGTGTCTGTATGGGGCATAGGGACATGACTTTGAGTAATATATGTGGTCCTTGGCTTTTTCCTCTTTGGGACTTTTTTTCTGCTCTGCTTCCTATCACCATGAAGCGAGCAGCTGACATGCCCTTCTGCCATGGGGTTTCTGCCTCAGCTGACCGTGGACTGAATCCTTCCAATTCATGCGCCACATAAACTGTTTCTTACTTTCACGTGTGGGAGTCAGGTAGTTGTTCCCACCCCTGAAAAAAAAGAAAGAGAAGGAAAAATTGTTGTACGGGTTGCATTTTTTTTTTTCCTTTTCTGCTTACTGTGGAGCGCCACTGCTGAGTTGTTTATCCAGGGCTTGCTTTAAGGGTTAGGACGTCTCTGACATCAGTAATGTTAGCAATCATGTAAGAAAACAAAAGGCCAGTCCAGGCCACTAAAAGGACTCTGACATTTGCTCTACAGATTCTCCAGTGTTTTACTAAACACCTGATATGACCAAATTGTAAAATAATAAGATTTTTCTAAATAAATTCCAAGTAGCTCTCCATAAATGCATACTATTATTTACACCAGAAACCTTGATCGACCATTTGAAAGTATTACTTATTCTCCACACATCCTAAAAATATATCTAGAAAAACATAAGTTAAAAGGAAGAAAATACTTTTCACATCAAACAGACAAACAACTCAATGCTGAGTACAGCTCTCAGCATGAAGAATCAGGAGTCATAGACGCCCGATCTTTGATTTAGTGACCTGGACTAGCCTTTTGGTTTTTGCTTTGTTTTGTTCTTTTTTACATGCCTGCTAACATTACTGGTCTCAGAGAAATAGAATCAAGATGTCCAAATTCCTTTCGTTGTGACCTTTTAAAAACTGAATTGACAGTGACATAAGCAAATGTTCAGTAAATAGCTAAATCTAGAGACGCAGACAACAGTAGTCCCTTCGAGCAGAGGTTCTCAGAAATGTGGAGCAGGGTACTTGCCAGAGCTCCACCCCACACTTGTTGAATCAGATGATGGCCGGCCTGGCCCTCTGTGCTTCACAAAACCCTCCTGGTGATTATGATGAATGTTAGAGTTTTAGAGCCATCGGTAGAGGAAACCCTAGCACTCTGGCAGAGTATCAATTAAAGGTAAAGTTTCAAGGCTTCAGAATTCTCCGCACTCTGCCTTGTTCTCTCAGTGCTTCTTCCTTTCTTGTCATTTGTTTCAATGATCTTTTTCTTGGGTTCTTTTTTATTCAGATGATAGAAAAATGGCATCTATTCTGGGGAACTCATATACTGTATCTTTAGGAGGCACAGTATGTTTTTTCTCACAGGTGCATCACAATGCTTATTAGCTGAGAGAGGGCTCGGCGTGCTACTGCATGAAAGACAGCAGCAAAGTGGTGCATAACCCATTTCTCAAATCCTTTGACCACAGAACCCTACTTTCGTGGATGACATAGATACTTCTCATGGACTAGCGCATGAAAGAGGACTGGGCAAGAATCATGTTGGTGTATAAATGTGTGAAACCAAACAGAACAAAAATTGTTTCTTATTTATGTATCATCACCCTTTGGACAGATCAGTGATTTTTTTTTAAGATCCCAAAGCTCCATTGTAGCTGTTGATAGCTGCCACACAGGAACCTACAAAGTTTCATGTGCAGCAACTGTGAGGACAAACGGTGTGTGTGTGTGTCTGTGTGTGTTATATTTACATGAGTCACTCTTGGCTTCTGTGGTTTGCCTATTTCAGTGAAAACTGATTTGAAACATTTATAAACACTTAATGAGATTCAATTTTATTGCTCTACCATTTCATATAAATAACATTTTAAAATTCCATTTCTGTACTTAATCATTAGTTTTTTAAGTATTATTTGCATCATCTTTTAAATCTGTTTGCTTTGTCGTTTTAACAATGAACAAATGACTCACCTGGTTTTTTGCCATTTTAATATATGTTATAAATAAAATATAACAGTAATTATAGCAAAGAGAGAGTAAAAGCAGCATCAGCCAAAGAGTGTGATGCTCCTTGTTTTCTCAAGAAATAGAAATGAGTTTGTGTGGAACTCCGGGCCTCCTCATGTGCTAATCCCAGGGCTCTAGCACTGAGCTATGCCCCCATCCCTCACTGTCCTGAAATTCAAGGAAGAAGCATGTGATGGTGAAAGAATATCTATTCACTAGGTAAACTAGTGTCTTAAGTATGCATCCTTTCTTTTGCAGGTTGAAAAGAAAAAGAGCAATGATCCTTTTTTCTCAGTTATTTGCAAGGATGAGATAGAGGTTAGGATCTGCTTCTTTATCTTCTGCCCTGCTATATCATAAAAATAACATCAAGTTCTACTAAGAGATGTGTTCTATTTTTTAGCATTATATGTAAATTCCTTCCATAGGTGTGTGATAATACATATTACTCATAATATGAAGAACTAGGCATATACTAATGCCTTATCACCTATGAAAACATCAAATTTATACAATAGGTATAAATTATCAGATTACTTATAGTTAATTCTCTGTACTTTAGTTTTTTTGTAAAGAAGTAATAAAAATAAATAATATACTTGTTTTTTACAAAACTATTTTACTTCCAAAGCATACTAAATATTTCTCTGACCTATTTTTTTTTTCAAAGTACCTATCAAGTATATAGAGACAGGAATTATTCCTTGAGAAGTTAATTAACAGAATCAGATGTAGAAGTGATTAGAGTCCAAGGCCATTGAACCCCATTTTAGTGTTCTTCACAGTAAAGTACTGAATTCATATTAAAATGCATTGTTTGTTTAGGAACAAAGACACTAGAAGGCAGAGTGTGGATAATCTGTGACCTGGTTGTAAACAGTAGATTCTCATAACGGGATTTGCCTGTTATTGTTGGTGTCTTTTTGTGGTGCTGCGGATTAAAACCAGGGCCTTTGCACTCAACTACATTACCAGTCCTTTTAAATTTTTTTTTAGAGAGACGGTCTTGTTGAGTTTCTAATTTGACCAGGCTTTGCACAAATTTGCCCTCCCCCTGCCTCAGTCTCCCAGAGTGCTGGGCTTACAGGTGGGACCACTACAGCTATCCTTATATTCCCTGTCGTACTGTCGTTAAAAGTATAAGTACATTTTTACATTCTTCAGGCTCAATTGTCTAGTCTCTTATGGTATAAGACACAGGTTCCCTACTCTCATCAGCGATGTGTATAACACTTCATACTTTATGGGAAACCCAAAGGATAAAATATAGAATTCTATAGACTCAAATGTTTACATTATTGACATGTTACGTTATTGACATGATGCAGCCACATATGCTTTTGGATTTAGAAATTTTTAGTTTTATCTTGTGAATAGTGCTTATTTAACTACCAAGAAATTGGTACAATAGAAAAGGCAATAAACTAATGTCCATAGTCTATATTTGGGGCACTGAAAAAGTGAAACCCTAGTTCCTAGGTTTGAAGATGGAAACCCCCACTATGCAAATTGTCTCAGAGTATGTCAACTCTATGGTCACGTAAACAAAATCCACACTGCAGCTGACCTTTTGCCGAGGTAGTTTTTAGTACAGCTATGTGTTTTCCTGTGAGTTCTCATTTGCCTGTGTTCTCAGAGGAATGAAATGCTTCAGAACACTTTGTGCCATTTTGTGACAAGGTCAGTCTTTTGTTATCATGTAGAGGCTTTCTCTGCTTTGTGATAGTGTCAAACCTGCTGTACTCAAATACTTGCGGTCTGAGTAAGCCTGCTTCTGAATGGCGATGATGTGGATTTTTCTCTTAGGGAGATAATAGTGGTCACAAAGTACACAGAATAATTGGCTCCTTGGACCCCTCTTCCTTCTCTATTGGGTCTTTAGCTCCATAGGGCATTGCAGGCTGTTTGTTTTTGTCAGGGCATGGTGATTTGTGTTTAAATTCTCATAACCCACCTCCTGGTGATTAAGCACTGCTTCTTCCAAACTAGCTGGCAAAGTGCTGTTCTGCAAACATTTACCAAAAATACTGCTGTTATGGTTTGAATCTTAAATGTCCTCCCAAAACATATGTGTTGAAGGCTTGTCCTGCAGCTCGGTCTTGGTGCTGTTGGGAAGTGATGGTAGGAGTGTTGAGACATACCTGGAAGAAACAGATCTCTGGGGCATGACCTTAAAGGGCATAGTAGGACCCTGGCTCCCTCTCACCTCCTTCACCCATAAGGTGAGCGACTTTGCTTCAGCCTACACGCCTTCAGTGATATTTTAATTTACCACAGGCTCAAAGCCAATGAAGCCAGCGGACTAGAACTTCTGAAAAGTTGAGCTAAAATAAACACGTCTTTCCCTTGTGTATCTACAGAATTTGTCACAACAATGTAAAAGTAACACAGCTTTGTTAGGAGACGATATGTTTATCCTAACTCTTTTGCTTCAGGAAGGATGGGAAGACGAGAGTTTTACATTTGATTACTTTGACAATTCCCTTTGAGTTACTCCAAATCCCAAAGCACTTAACAAAATACTCCCCTGGGCATATTAAATAGTTTCTGGACATACTTAGCAACCAGTTGATCTACAATCTTTGTATATGCTTAGAGGGCTCAGATAACAGAAATATTTGAACCAGCATCTCAGTTTATCTCTGGCAAAGGATTACGAAGTCGTAAACTGTCCTGCTCTGCTACTTTTTAGTTCTGTCAGCTTGGGCATGCTCTTCCTCTGCCCCAGTTCCTTTCATTGTGAGCAGTAAATGAGGTAATGCACGTACAATACTTTCTTCAGTGCGTGGTACACAGTAAATGCATGATGAAGTTAGCCTTTAATATTCAAAATGACCTGGTATGAAAAAAATGCAAACCAGATGAGAGCCTTCTATAAAATCCCTCAAACCAGTTTTGTTAATACGACTACTTTTGTGATATTAATGGAAAATATAATTTTACACTGATCTCTTAAATGCGTGTCCACAATTGGCAAGGGTTCTACTCTGAAACTGTATATACAGTTATTCTCCATGATATTCATAAGTGATCTGAATTAGTTTATATGCTAGAATCTAGAATGTAAAGTCAATTAAAAGCATGAAGCAATGTAATGCCACCTAAATTCCCCATGATTTTTAGTGGAAAAATATGTATAAAAGATTGGTGCACTGATGTTTTATACTGCTTAACTTATTTTACTGCATCTAGTTTATCAAATATTATCTAGCATGGAATGTGATTTACCTTTCATAAGGGACATAAACTGACTCATTTTATGTATTTTTTAAAAATTTTAACTCTTACTAGTACCTGTTTGTAGTGCTTAATGATTACATTCTTTATGGGGAGTTGGTGCCTATACATAACACATCTTAATTCTTTTTACATCCCCTTTTCCTTTCATCTCTTTCTGCCTCTCTTCAGCTCATGGTCCCCGTCATGTTTTTATCCTAAATTTCATGGAGGACACCATGGAACCAGAGTAGATTTTAAAAAAATCTTTCCTCACCAAACCAAGGATTCCATTCATTAGAAGGCACTCATTAGACTGTCACTGTGGCCCAAGGGAGATACATGTTAAAAGAGCACTGCATCCTTCTAAGTGTTCCAGGTTTCCCTATAAGTCTTGTTCCAGCTGACTTACTGAGCACACCTGATAGATTTTTAAGGCTAATTAACTATTCTTTGATTTTATTATATTTTTCCTTGTTTTGGATTTGAAGATAGGCCTCCTTTGGTAGTGGCCATATTCCAACTTTTCTGGAAAGGCAAAAGACAGTTATGGTTGAGGGATTGATTTATTTTAAAACTAAAACCTCCTTAACCGTTTTATTTTAAATAATCCCATTTCTGGTTAAACTGTGTGTAGATGGCTTTGTTTAGTTCTTTGATTACTAGGAAGAGTTTCATCAGTAAATGTGATGTATATATGAAATTACACAGGGAAAGGATCAGCTTAAAACATTTTTAAGACAGGGATTGCTGCAGTTTCATTTAGATCTTTGTCAATTCTGTTTACATCTCTGAAATATTTTGGATGACAATACGCTTGGTAGATATTCAGGCTAAGCAGAATATATCCTTTTGAAAAAAAGAAAAGAATTTACATTGGTAAATTGTTTATCAACAGACAGTAAGTTGGTATAATTTTCAGATGCATTTTACAAGAAACACTAGCTAAAAATGCCAATTTATTTAAATACTCAATACTCATGGGAGTTTAGAGTTTTCTTTAGGGATCTATGTGATACTCTAAACCGTCTGCTGTTTTGATAATAAATTAACACAAATATTTCAGTAAAGTTTTTCTTTTTGTGATAGATATAAATGAATACAACAAAATTATATTAATAATAATGAATGAATAGTAATAAAATATAGCCTTACTATATACCTCAAAATATTTTAGTAGCAGTCCCTGTCAGCAAGAAAAACATTCTGCTTGGAAATTGTATTTTTTATTAGCTAGCAGGGTGGGAGTATGAGGGAAATGCTTAAAGTGAATACATATGGCTCTTGTGTGGGGTTTGAAACATAATCTCATGCTTGGGATTTTAGCAGTACTGTGTAAATAGCTATTTTGATGTCATGTTTTAAATTTCCTATCTGAAAGAAGATTCATGTTTAAGAACTCATGTAAGAGTGTCTGATTTTTACATTTGTGTCTCTGATTTTGAAATACAGTGGGAAATGAGTAAGTGTACCTTCCCTTTTTGTCATATCCGGGTGGAGGGTTATATGGCTCGCTGTACAGATATAATTATTTGATTTATTCTTAGCATTGCTCCGAGCCCTGCCAAGAAAAATTGTTTAAATCTGAACAACAATCATAACCTTTTCACTTTATATTCTTTTTATACATTTGTAAGATTTTCATCTAAATAAAATTCTTGTTTGACTCTTTTTACTTTGGGACAGGAAATTTAATTTTGTTCACTGGAAATCCCAAAGTTTAAACTCAGAAGATAGCCAAAACCCTTAGGAATTTAAGGAATTGCCAAATACCTTCCACTTCCTAAGTTTTAGTATGGTTAAAACTCACTTGAGACCCTTAAGTCATGGAAAACCTAAAGCAACTGGCTTCTTTTGAAGGGAAAGAAGTCACAGTGTAGGAAAGCCAGTTAGATGGAGAAGGCTTGAAGTTCTCACTTAAGATATTACCCGAGTGAAGCCTTCAAAACAATGAAGAAAGGCACAGCAGCCCACAGGAAACGACCTGATAAAACTCACAGTTTCTGAAAGGAGCATTGTGGAGATGTTCAGCGGGCTGGGGAGGGAGTGCAATTTTGTAGCAATTGTATGGAAAAATATCTACCTCATCAGCAAAAAAAATATTTCAACGGAAGATCCAGTTCATTTCAGTTCATTGTATGTTTCGATTTAGGAGAGAAACAGAAATGAAAGTGTAAAGAAAAATGAACTTGATCTATGAAATGGCATGTTGCATGTGTTCTGAGCTTCACTTTCTTTACCTGTAGCATGAAGAAGGTAGCTTAGATCTATTAGGAGATGTTAACAGAACTTTGCTGAACAATATCAAACATTTGTTAAGCAGTATTGGGAAATGCCAGCTTAAGACAAGTAGGCAGGTTTCTCTACTGGAGGACATGTGAGAGCCTGCATCATGCTTGTCTCTGTTGTCAGTCTCTAAGAGAGGAATACAGTGTGTGACTTCTAAACATGTGGCCAGGACATGTAGTTTTTGAGAATCCTGTCAGAGCTAATGACCTCTGGTACACCCTCTGACAAATGCTGGACTAAAAGTTCTCGAAGAGTCTTTCTAGTCTCATAATTAATGTTTCTATGATATGTCTGTACATGTATAAACATCCTCAGCATAGTACACTTTCTTTCATTCTGACCTAATTCTGAATCCTTGATAGTTCCATGAAAGGGTCTGCATTTTTCTCAATAAAAAATAAATTCAGAACTGTGTCTATTCATTGATGCCTAAATGTTCATGATTGACACTTCTGTGATGTGTATATTCAGTAATGTGGAGCCATTGTGAATTACCATTTCCCCCAAGTATATAATTTAGTTTACTAGAATTAGTCATGCCCCTCAACTTCTCCCTCTCTTTTAATATGAGTAATCAAGGACTGACTGAAAAAGACATCTATGTGGAAAATGGCTGTTCATCTGCATGTTTGAATATGCAGATGCATAGGTCACTATGTGAGAGTATAGAAACATGCTAAGCTCTCTTTCGCCTGTGCATTAAAGGAGGACTTCTTGAATTTGAGTATGTATTCCACATACAAAGCTGAAGAAAAAGTTAACTGATCCTCTTAACTTCCTCTTCTAGACACAAATAACAACCTTAAAAAACATAAAAGCCTCCTCTCCATATAATACTCCCTGTGATCAAAAACTTGAAAAATTTTGGCGTCAGGCTAGGGCTGTAGCTCAGGGGTGGAATATTTGCCTACCATACAGGAGGGCCTGGGAATTCAGCAGATGGAAAAAAAAAAAAAAATTGGTCTGGTTCACATACCATATCTATTCTCATCCTGACCTAAAGGGGGAGCTCCAGCAGACAAAAGAGATCTCTAGGACATCTTTCAGTCCAGTTTTGGCACTGTGACTGGGAAGGTGGAGTGGATGATGAAGCGAGCGATTGGTGTGAAGCTTTTAGTGGGAGGAGCTATGCAATAAAATTGCCTTCTCCAACAGTCCACTTCCTTCAGTTGCTTGCAGCTCGTCAGGTAAGCTGGGGGTTAGAGTGCGTTGTGCTCGCTCGGGGCAACAGATTTGCTGATCCTAGGGTGAATATATGAAAGGAGCTGCTTAGGACCTTAAAGAAGAGAGAGTAAAGTGGGTTTTGGAGGATTTAACTTTATTTAGCTCAACTCACCAGGGCAGAACAGATAAGAAGAGGGTTGCCAGATAAAATACTGCATGGAGTATACTTACACTTGAAAAAATTCATTGTTTATGTGAGATTCAAGTTTAATTGGGAGTCCTGTATTTTTATTTGATAAATCTGACATCTCTAGATAGGATTCTAAACAGATTCTAAGCAGAAGCCCACGCCAGGAAGAAAGGGTGCAAGCAGCTGGCGTCCTTTGTGTCCTGTCTAATAAATTGCTGTGGTAGATGCTGAAAGGGGTGTCCCGAGAAAGAGTCCGGAGAACCGTGAGGGCAGGAAATTTGGTTGAACCGGCCAGAGAGTGACACCTCTTTCAGTTGCTTCATATCGAATCCTGTGTAGTAAGTGGCTTTTTGTTCGCATGACTTTTATGTATGTTTTATTTCTTGGAATAACAAAATGAATGCCATTATTTTTTCTCCTTTTTCTGTGTTTAATGATACTTTATGTTAGCTGTAAAGACAGCTTCTAAGAATACTATCAGGAACGTGACTTTAGGCAGTGCGGAAACAATGTGCCCTATTGTGTTTGGAGTTTTAGTTTGATTCTTGGGGGGGGCTGTTTTGTAAACAGAGATGATGCTTTCTTGATAAGCCCTTTATTGACCACACATTCAGTTAATAATTTTCTGTAGCCGTTGAAGGCACTTGATTAGAGCAAGGGCAGAAATACATGTGGGGTGGAGGGGACTGGAAGTAGACTGAGGCTGTTGGTGAGGCAGATTTGCTTTCTCAGTGAACAGCAACTAAGATTTTTAATGTTATTTGCGCCTCAAAATTTTTCCGAGAAAAATCTCAAGCTCGCACTTATTTGAAAATAAATGTTTAACGTGGCTGAAGCTGAACATGGGCAGAACATTTTTCCTGTAAGTCAGCGTGTGCAGTAGAGATCCACAAGAAGGCTCTACCTGCTGTGATTTTCCTAAAGCCAAGTGTTCCACCTTTGTCTAAGTAGCTTCAGGGAATTTGACCTCCAGCTTGTTCTGAGAAATTCTGGGTGGAGGTGGGGCAGTTGGAGAAGCAGTTCATTGTAAACTGACCCTGGAAATGCAGGGCTCCCCTTGGGCTGGTCCAGGTGCTCGTTAGATATGGATCTGCTGCTGGTTTTTAATTCAGCTAGAGGGGCCTCACATTCTGAGAGCTATGCTGGCCAGAGACCCCCTAGATTGAGAGGAGGGTATGACTCATGGATTTACGTCACTTCTGGTTGAGTAACAGTACATTGCCAGGATTTTTCAGGCATGATGGTCACATATTCCTCAGAGCTTATAATCATAGCAAAAAAATAAAAAAAGGACACCTAAATAAATAAGTTCCAAATTTGCTGTTTACTAGTACTGAATAAGATCATGGTTCAGTTGAAAGAAACAGCCAGGAACAGCCTCGCTTGTATGTTTACTATTGTTCTCTTTATGAAGGGAAGAGATTTTATGAGAGGAAGTAGCCAAAGAAGCAGTTAGGCTTCTAGGGCTTGTGCCTTGTAAAAGTATTCTCACAAAGTTCAGCAAACTTGTGTGGTGTGGCTGCTGTGCGCCAGTCACGGCGGTATCCCTGAGGAAGATAAGGGTTGTACCTTTAGATGGACTCAAAGTTTAACAGGCAAGATACGCATGCACACAATTTATTGATGTCTTAATTGTTAGGTGCTGCGATGATACTGAGTGCAGGACCAGTTAGAGATACAAAGCAGGAAGAGAAAATGGGGCCTGAGGGTGTGGCTTCAGGACAATTTTTACTGAGGGAGTCATTTGAACTGAGAGCCCATATTGGATAGTGAGAGAGTGGAAGGATGGCTGTCGTGTTTCGTGGGCTGCTTGAGGCTTAGAACAAGCCGCTTCATCCCTTTGATCTTCACTTTTTTTCTCTGTCAAATAGAGGTGCACATGCTGTTCCTTAAAATCTGGTTTGGCTCTAAAATGTTTCAATTGTGGAAATGAAATTATCTTCATGGGCTATTTCAGAAGAACAGTGTGATTATTGAGCCGAATCCTCCCTTCACCTCTTGAAGGTCACAAATGGAGACCCACTGGAAGCAGATAGGCAAGAGCATTCTCTCCTCCCAGTTTCTTGCCTATTCAAAGGGTGGCTGGTTTGTACTAAAACCTTTGCCCCTGTGTATGTGTGTATAGGTTGCTCAAAGAAAACAGGGTTCCAACAGTGTGAGGAGGGGAGTTGCAGTGCTGACTGCTGTGGTGGGGAACACTTGGCTGGCCCCCTCCGTGGGGGTCTGTATTCAGCCTCATTAATTTTTCCTTTAATATATTCAGGAAATGGTTTATTAAATGAAATAAAATTGATATGCAGAATTTGAAGATACTTTGTGCATGATACAAATCTTTATTGATGATACAGTATTTGGAAGCAAAAATGATGCAGATTCTACCCATTTTTGTAAAGATAGTTCTAGCAAAGAAAGGGGGAAATTTCCCATAATGTACTGATATCTGACAAATGTTCAATCTATATTGATATTGACTCATTTTTGGCTCTTTTCAGGGTTTTCCTACATTTTAACAGGCTTATGATGGCTACAGGAACCAGGCAACCTAATGTCTATGGTTTGCATTTCTAAAATCAGTTACTTCCTCTGAGAAGCCATGCCCATGAACACACAGTGTGGTGGGGCAGCACTGTCCAAAGGATTTTTCATTTAATACATGATCATTTAAATGAAATAGCAGTATTTTTCTTCATGAAATAGATCATCTGTGTGGTGTGTTTAACACTTAACAATCCAACTCTCCATAGTCTGGAAGATCAATGAGATTATTTCTTCAAAAGGGTAATCCAGTTATAATTGTATTTGAGAGAAGTTATTTGGGGGGTTTTGCACTGTAACTCCAAATGTATTTGAAGAAGCGAGCCATTCTGCAAGTAGCTGTTTTTGTTAAGATACTGTGAGTGACAAAGAGTAGTTTTCAGCTTCCTAGGGTCCTTTTCTTATTTTGATGGATGGTAGAGCTTTCTCATGAACATAAAAAGTACTTTTCACGGGTTTTTCTACCACCAGGTGCATGGGAAGTTGTGTTATCTGACAGACTCTGACTCATAATTCTCAAGACATAGGTGGGATTTGAATCACTACAATGCTACTTTTCTCTCTCAGTCAAAGGCTTTGTGTTCATTGTGAAAAGCCTGAAAGTAGGAAAAAGGCAATAGATTGAATTTGGGAGGTTTTATAAATGCTCTGCAACTTTTTCCTTTATCTGTTATCAACTTTTTGATGCAGATGTAGTTCAGAAATGTCACTGGCCATTTCCTCTCCCTGCTGCTTTTTGGCTGCATTTTCAAAAGCAGTAAATGGGAAAAGGGAACTGGAAGATTCATAGGTGTAGCGCCACTTATTTCAGCAGAGAACTACTTTCCTATTGAATCACTCGCTATTTTTTTTTAACTCAACACAGCTAAAAAGCAAATGAGAAAGACATATTCTTAAGGCTAACAGGAAACTGCAAAGGAGGGACACTGAGGCAAGCATAAATGAGACTCTACTATATTTTCAACATTTCTGTAATTTTGTCTGGATGGAAGGGGTGGAGAGTATTTACATGATTTACAAGTCTTGATTAGTTGCTGCAGTTTGGGGAACATAGCCTGCTGAGCCAATTGAAGGAGACTGTCACAGGCATGACATCTGTAGAGTCGTTTATGACATAGGTCTGTACTTCACACTAGTACATAGAAAATATGACCCTGAGATTACATTGGAAGAAGGAGGGCTTCGGGCCCCATTGACTAGCTTTGGCAATCTGAGGGGTGATTTGTTTTTCAGGCCCCAGATAGTTTCTGGCTTGTTACAGATTCAGCGTGACACTGTATCTTACCCACTCACCCTTGTGGTACTCAGTTGGTCAAGAGAAATCATTGGAACAATTGTAGCCGCACTCCGTGATTTTTCAAAGGACAAGAATCATAGATAATTGCCTGCTCTGCTGAGACAGTCCCATCCCCACCTACCCATACTTTACAGTCTGTCTCCTGCCCGGGTGAAAAGCACCAAATATCAGAACCAGTTTGCTCCCCCAATATGCCAATTAAAATATGTTGGCCTGTAACTAAACTTGGGCCTCTTGAAGACTATCCTATCTAGCAGAGGTTTATTATCACCAAGTGTTGTGCATATAAATACATTATTGTGTTCTAAAGTTATTTTGAAAAAGCATTGTGGTCTTAATGTTCCTTTATAATGTTGTATTCCATAGATAACATACATATTAAATTATTTGGTCTCTTCATCTTTCGTTTTGATAGAAAATGCAGAGTTTTTATTTTATATGCTTTCTTTAAAATAAGCAGCAGTTTCTGATGAGGTAGCATCACGGCATTTGCATTGTTATAGAATTAAATTATGGGTTCTGTTATTCAAAAAGAATGATTTGTAAATCAAGTAAAATCTCATAACTAAGATGAATAAGTTTCCTGAAATCCCATGCTACTTCCTATTCCATACTTTAGTTTTATAGTGCAACTTGATGTAAGTTGTAAGGCCCAATTTTTTCCTATTTCTATGCACTGATGTTGCTTTGTAAAAATTGCATTAATGTCCAAAGAAAAAGCCCAAGAAAAGTTGCTATATTTAAGGGAGTGTGACATAAAAGCAAAAAGTTGTGTTCAACCTGTTCCCATGGAGTGGTTAAAAAAAGCGTGCCACATACAGTATGCTTGCCCCTTGCTTGCTTTCTGATTGCATTAATGTAATTGATATGAAGACTCTATACATTGTTGCAAATGGTAAATTCCCAATTGTTATTTTTGCCTGATCCTATTGTTTGGAATTCATGAATATGAAACAATTCTTACAGAGGGAAATTTTCAGTTGTTTGTTTTTTGGCGAGAGGGGTGTAATTTGCCTTCTATAGTTGGGTGCGCTAATATTTTTTAAAAAGCTACCTATGTGGCTGTGCAATCCTGCTCAATATGTAGCTAATTTCTTTTCTTATTGCTGCTTGTAGCTGCCCCAAAGCGTGAGGATTGGTGCAATGGCCCTGAGTGTGAATATGTAGCAAAATGAAAAATAGGCAGAGGAAAAGGAATGTCCCAGTAGGTATTCAGACCTGTTCCATGGGTAACATCTCCCACTGCAGCTGCAACTGATCATGAAAAGGACTGAAATTCAGATGAGAGGTCAGACTAGAGATAAGAGATTTAAGATGTGGACAAATACGGGACTGGATGAAACTTTTAAACAACTTCATTTCTCCAGGGGAAAGAGATGAGAGAAGAGAGCAAAGAATTTAAACTTGGCCTTGGGGAAATCTTTAATGTTATGATGTGGGATGAGGAGGGGGAAGCCCAAAGTAAAAATATAAGTTAGCATGCTTTGTGGTAGAAGTCACCATGTGCTGTGCCTCCTCTGGCTTAATGAATTTTGAGCCAGGTAGCTTCACTTATGTGGATGGAGGGTTGAGGATCTATGTATTGAAATCCCTATGACAGTCTGTCTTTGTACAAGATATGACAGATAGGAAATAAAGCTTACTTCTCCAGCACATGTACATTCATGGGCAAAAGACTCCCATTTTTGTGATTTTTTTTGCACATACTGATTTCCTTAATTGTGCTAGAATTCTATAACTATTTCTAGGTTACTATATAAATTCAAGAGGTTTAGATTAATACCATTCACAACTATTGCTACCTATACATTCTTCTTAAAGGATTTACAAAGACATAAAGGTACATTGAAATACTCAGTTTTGTCAGTGATTTATAATTGAAGTGATAATAAATTGAAGACCGATGCGGTGGTGTATGCCTGCAATCTCAACACTTTGAGAGAATGAGGCAGAAGGATGGCAAGCATAGGTTCCAGCAGCTTAATGTCCCAAAATGAAAAAGAAATAAATGAAAGGGGCTGGAGTTGGAGTTCAGTGGTAAAGCTTCCTATTGAGCTGCAACTGGATTCAATCCCCAGTAGCACAAAAATAAATGAATGGATGAGTGAATAAATAAGTGGGAGAATAAAACACCAACTCAAGAGAAAAATGATAGTGTCTTAATTTCTCAGGCTAAATTTTACGCTATACTCAGCTTCTTACCAGGGGAGGTAAAACAGTAGAACGACCTGAGTGAATTGGATAGAGGCATAATTTTAATGTTCTGTAGCACAGTACAGTGATTATGATTGACAACAATTAATTGTAGAATTCAATAAAGCTCAGTAGAGAAGATTTTGAATATTCCCAGCACAAAAAATGATAGATTTTTAAGGTGATAGACCAATGACTCTGATCTGATCATTGCACATTGTATACATGAATGGATATACCCACATTGTATTCCATAAATATGTACAATTACATCATAAAAAAAATTTAACTTGAAAAGCATTTTAAAATTAATGAAGACCATCCCCCATGAAACAGAGCAGTTGTAGTGCAACTGTAGGAATGCTTTCAGAACCAGGTAGCTGGGTACGGAGACATGGTGGCATAAACCATTTAGGCATCATAAATAAGGAAAGTGCGTAGTATGGGTCGAATAAAAACACTTGGGGAGCTAGTTCATTTTCTCTTGAGAATTTAGGTGGAATAGCAATTCTCACGCTTGTGTCTAAAAAAAAAAGAGTTGCCCTTTTTTCTTCTCTCTTCCCCCAGTAACCTCAAACACTGTAAAGTATCTTAGCATCTGTGGGGGGAAATGGCTTGCAGTTGCCTTAAAAGGATTTTGGCAGTCCTAAAAATCTGAATGAGATCATACTTAGCTGCTATGTGTAGTGCTCATGAGTTGAATGTAATATGAGATGATGATAATGTGATAAACAACTTGTCTAGTGACATTGTTTGCTACTTTATAATAAATACCGTGATCAGCTACCATATCAGCATTGAGGTGACACCAAGGATATACTTTATTCCAAGGGACTGACATGTTATCCTGACATTTTGAAAGTGCTTAAACCATCAATAAAACATTCAAAGTTCTGAAGATCCTATACTTGGTCCCCACTACCCAAATAACTGAAGGCCATTTGGAGCCTCAGAAACAACTTGGCTGCCAAATGTAGGAATTCATCACTGACTAGCACATGTCCGTGGATCTCAGGATGTTTCTCACATTCTATAGGTTGGGTAAAAGAGCTCTGAAACCTAGATTGTTCCAATTAATGGAAGTCACCATATATAACTTGAGTAACTGGCCCGAGTGTAACTCCAGCAGGTGTCATTTAAACCAGTCAATTCTTGTATTGAAAGCATTTGATAAAATTATCATTTTTATATTTCCTGTTGCATTATTTTATAAAAATTAATGTAAAAAGTGCAATTTTTGGTCACCTTTTATTTCAATAATTGGATCAGTAAATGGTTAATTGTACAGGCTGGCTCAAATTCTGAGTGTTATTTAATGTAAATATGCACGGATTTACTGCTTACATGGATTTCTTTCAATTTTGTAATTTTTATTTAAATTTTATGGTATATTATTCCTAATATTTTGTGTTATAAATGTAAATTTGGTGCATATCAAAGTACAATAGAGCGGCAAAGAGGTGGTCTGGAATAAGACTAACTGGGCTTTTGTTCTAATTTTGTCAGTCTTTAGCTGTGTGTCCATAGGCAAGTCTCTTCACCTCTTTTAGTCTCAGTTTCCTCACTTGCATGAAGGTTATAAGAGTATCAATTTCATAGGGTTGTTATGGCGCTTAAATGAACTAATTCATATGAAGGGCTTATGACAGTTCTGGGCCCATGATAAGAGCATCATAAGGAAGTTGTCATGTTCTTAATCATCTCTGATTTTGAGAAACTCTAAAGGAAAATTTGGCTTATTTTTTTACTATCAGGGTCGTTGTACTCGAGAGAACTGCAAGTACCTTCACCCCCCTCCACACTTAAAAACGCAGCTGGAAATTAATGGACGTAACAATCTGATTCAACAGAAGACTGCCGCAGCCATGTTCACCCAGCAGATGCAGCTTATGCTCCAAAATGCTCCAATGTCATCTGTTGTAAGTCACAGCCCTGTCTTTGAAAATTGCCAGTGTGTTCTGCGGGTGGGGGATTTTGCTGTTTTGCTTTGGTGGTGCTGGGGACCGAACCCAGGGCCCCAACGCAGGCTAGGCAAGAGCACCACCATTGAGCTGTACCCCGAGGCCAGTGTCTTTTATTAAACACATATTTAGCTACATTGGAATAACCTTGCAGAGCCTCGGCGAAGTTAGTTACTACAGGATTTAGGACACAGCTCATATGTTAATTGACACTTCAGAGCTGTGCTTGTGAAGGCAGCAATCAGGTGTGCTGGATTGAAAACCTGGTTGCATTTATGCATGAGTTCAGTTTCTGGAAGAATATTAATAAAGGAGCAGGAGCATTTTTTTTTTTTTTTTTATTATTTTAGAAACATAAAAGTACAAAAACATATTGACAAACAGACACCCATTATCATAGAAAATAGTACAATCACAACTAATCTATAGACAAGGTGATATGGTCTCAACAGTAGTTGTTGCTTTATCCATTGATATCTTCGAATTGTAGATGTATGGACCCATAGATGAGAAGGTTTAACAATTATATGAAAAACATTGGATTTCAGGACATTAATTTGAATAAAATTCTGTTATTTGATAGTTGTTGATTTTTACTAAACTTTTTATTTTAAAGTAAGATTTATTAGAAAAATTCTGAAAGCTGTACAGAGTTCTCATATTACCCTTCAACCTGTTCCTCCAATGGTTTTTTGCTTGTTTTGCTTTTGTTTTTTTGCTTTTACAGTGCTGGGGATCAGCCTTCCATGTGCTAGGGATATGCTCTACAGAGGATCTGTATCCACAGGCCTCCCTTACAGCTAACAGTGACTTATTTATGATTTATGAGAATTAAGAAATTGTTGTTCACATACTACACATACTACCATTAACTTTAGTAATATGACTTTATTATGACTTTTCTATTCAGTGTGCAATCCGGGGTACCAGGGTACATTTCTCTGAATTCTCTCCCTGCTCTTTGGTCTCTGACTTTCTCAGTTGTTCCCTATTTCCCACGACCTTAACGTTACTGAAGAGCACTGGCTGGGTATTTCATGGTGATTTGACCTTAATCTCACAGCAGAGTTTCTATTTGCAGAAACTCATGTGCTTATAGTATCGTTCTAGACAAGTATGTAGTACTTTTATAGATCTGTGAGTTTAAATGGTTCATTTGAAAAGTGATTAAGCTTTATCTGTTAATATTGCCCATTGAGGATTCATCTTGTCCTGATATTTTCAAATGTGAACTTAACATTCTGGTCTGCCACTCCTCAGAGAGAATTGAAAACTCTCCCGTTCCGGCTGCCATTCTTCAGGTCTCAAATTTAGCGCAGTGGTATCTCATGCCAATTGCACCAAGCCTACTTCTTTTAGAATATTAACAAGAAAGATTTGAAAGAGTTACATTAACTTTATTTGCTGCCATTTCATCAATCACTAAGTAATAAATGCAATGAAAGCTAAAAGTTTTATATGGTGTTTAGATGCAATGAAAATACAGGAGTAGAACAATTTACTCTCAGCAAAGCCTGTCTCATTATAAAGTTGATTCTCAGACCTCAAGGCAGTCTTCGTTGAGCCAACTCTCTTTGAGCAGCATATCCACGTCCATAAATACAGCTGCAGGTGGGAACAATAATAAGTCGCTACAGTTTTACAGCACGACACGCTTTTTCAAGAATGTGTAGACAGTTTTACTTAAAATAAGTGGATTCCTTGTTCTTTACTAGTTTGCCCAAAATATTTGCATTGGAACTCAGTCCTGATTAATTACACTGATAAATTAGTTTCCAGGTTACCAATGGGCTTGACAAAGTAATACTTTGTGTGGCCATATTCCTTGTTGAATTCCTGAGGTTTCACGTGCTGGAGGATCACAATTCTTCCCTACCTGTAAGGGAATATGGCTGAAAGGACCTGTAGATACTGAGAGTAATAGCAAGAAAATCAGAGAGGCATGAATATGCTTGGTGATAACAGAAAGGTGTATAGAAAATATAAGCACATAGAGAATAAACCAAGAGAGCTTTTAATTTCTCCCCACTTTCTTAAGGTGTAGCTGACAAATAAAGTCTATCTATTTAAGGTATACAATGTGATGATTTGAAGCATGTATACATTATAAAATGAGACAACATGGATTAACCTGGAGAGCTTTATCCTTAGTGAAATATGCCAGATAGAGAAAGACAAATACTGCATTATATCATATATATGCGGAATCTTTAAAAGGTGAGTTCACAGAGACAAAGAATAGAAGGGTGTTTGGTAGGTGTCGGGGTTGGGAAGTAAGGAGATGTTAGCCAAATGTAGTTATAACAAGGGATCATTTAACTCATCATTACCACTCTCAGCCTCTCAATTATAAATGGAGCAAGAAATAGGAGCAAGGTTTTACTGTCAAATACCTAAGCCGAGACTGTCCTCCAGTGCTAGAGCATGTATCTTTTCATTCAAAGCTCAAGTGCCAACCTCAGGGCCCCAGCCAAATGCCCTGTCTTGGTGAGTCAGAGTGAACAGTTGTGTCTAACCTGCAGCCTACTTCTTTGGCACACCTGTCTCGCCTGCGACCTGCTGAAGGAAGAGGAATTGTCTCCAGCTGCACAGAAATTATATAATGTAGTTAATGTATATAAGTAACAAAATATTCTTTGTTTTAAGAATATTAACGATACTAGAGCAGAAGTGAAGTAGGAAGTCAAGAATGCACTTTCTGTTTGGGTCCTGCTAGAGTCTCTCCATTCCAAGTCTTAATCCTGCATGCATTATTGATCACATTGGATCACTCTGGGAGTGGCTTTTTTAGAATCCAATAAGAAATTCATTGAGTTTTCTAGCCTCTTAACTTGTGCTTTCTAACTCGATTCTACATGCTTTCATTAACAGAATAAATTTCCTTTTCTTTCTTCAGTGAGGGTAATTTTCAGATTTCAGATTGTGGAAAATGACCAATATGACTCACAGGAGTACAGTTTATTTTATGGCATGTCATAAGATACAAGGCATTAACTAGAAGACTCCAAGGAACAGTTAGAAATTGCTTCTTTGTCTCATAGATTATTTAACAATTGTTGCTGTGATGTGATAAATTGATAAAAGATTAATTTCTGCAATTATGCATACAGAAATCTAACCCTGAGATCTTGATATGCTCCTCCTCTGTGACCTAGAAAGCTGCTTTATAGGTGTGTTGTACTTGAGCTAGTCAGCAGGGTGTGGTGGGGCACGCCTGTAATCCCAGCCCTCGGAGGCTGAGGCAGGAGGATCGTTCCAAATTTGAGACTACTCTGGGCTACAAAGTGACCTCATGGCCAGCCTGAACTGAAGAGCGAGACCCTGTCTCAAAAAGACAAAAAAAAATTAAGCTAGTGTGAGCAACTTTTAAGCGGCATTATCAGTTTGATTTAGAAGAAATCTCTTTGTTGTGGGTCCTGACCCTGATATAATTACAGAAAAAATGAAAAAAATTAATGTATAAATTTTACTTAATTACCCTGATACTCTCTCTCCCCTAAACAAATACAGTACAGCATATCTTTTAATCACACCACTCACTAATAATCATATACATGTCCTTAGAATTGTCAAGCTTTTGTTTAAAATATTTCCAGTCCTTGTATTTCTGTGCTTGCACATTAAGACCCATTTGTATCACTGGATTGAACTTCAGGTCCTTCCACAAAGCATACTTCGGTCTGTTTCTAGGATACCAGAAGAGCACATCTACCTTTGCAAAATTGAATATGGTTTGCTTATTACAAGCCCTTAGATAAAAGGAATGTCAACCTAAATGGTAGCTAGAGAACAGATTCTGTTCAGTGTGACTGAACAATGAATAAAAGCCCCACCTAGTCACCTAGTCAATTTCGGTAGAATGCTTGCTGTAGCAAGTTTATTCACTGTATTTAACAGGTCTGTTTTGACATTTGCTAGTATGAAAGTCTACCTCTGAAAGCTTTTTGTTGGCCTTATTAAGGAAATTTAGCAAGTGAAACAAAAGATGTGACTCTACGGTATTTTTCAGAAACTGTTCCTGCTGTGTGTGTGTGTGTGTGTGTGTGTGTGTGTGTGTGTTTGTTCAGGAATTCTCCTTTGCACAGTTGGAGCCAAGCATGAATTTATGGAATAATGATAGGAAAAGTAGACATACAAGATTACTCTTAAGCATTATTAACACTTTTCACTTTCCCAACTAGGAATTTTAGGGGGAAAAGGCTAACTTACAGGTAAGACTATATATGTATAAAGTGGATATAATATCATACGCCTATTAAAATATTTTTATTTGGAAAGTTTGCCTCTCTAGACTTGTCTGTATCTGGGAAATTTCTTTGGTTTCTTTCTTTGAATGTGGTGGTTCACATGGATGCAGATCCTGATGTATAGGTGAATTTGACCCAGTAAATTATATTCACTTGATGATTTATACCGAGGGTGTTACTTCAGCACATCTAAGGTTCCACTGGAGTGTGCCAGGTGCTCTGGTTCTGTTACATGCTTTTCACGGCTTTCATTCCTGTGACCAAGTTTATGAAGTCCAAACCACAAGGCTACACACAAGAGTTTTACCCCATGGTTTTCCCTGATCTCCAGTTTTCCTTTATCTCCACTTTATCTTCATTTGATATATGTCTGGGTACTGGCCTACCTCTTTTTATATCACTTTTGAAATTCTACTTCTCAAACATATTTCTCAGAAACAGGATTATATGTTCACCTCACATTAATATAGTAGGAAAGGAAGGTGAGGTTACACTTCAGAACCAAAAGAATAAAACAGAAAGTTCCAGTAGATAGGAGGAGTTACACTGTGATTAATTACATTTTAATAAATATTATTTTAGACTACAGCATTTTAATATTTTCTTGTTTATGTAAATAAAGCCTAAAAAGTAGTATATTTGTGAAAATATGAACTAGAATAAGTTTAAGACCCTGGAGATAAAATTTGAAAATATTTAATTTTAGAAAATAAGTAAATAAGTGATTTAGGAGTTCAAACCAAGATTTGAATTTCCTTCCCTTCACCAAACTCTAGCGTACGTTTTGCATATTTGTATTAGGGTAGCAATGTTTTAGTTCACATAAATTTTATCAACTGATATATTTATGCTAGAGAGAGTAGTCAGGATCATAGTCCTTCTTTGAAAAGTTATGTGGAAAATGTGGGCCAGATAATACATAAGGGAAAGGGAAACTATGTTTACTCGTCTGGAACCAACTGATCCCAGTGAATAAGAACCTGCCCCAAACTGCCCCAAGATCGCATATAGGGGATTTAAGGAAAGATGCATGGTGCAGGGCAGCAGCAAGACCAGCTGGATTTCTGCAGCTTGAACCAGAAGGAGGGCGTATATATATTGGTCAGTCCCAGAATGACTTCATCCTAGCTGACATGTGCCTAGTTTTTCTTAAACTAATATCAAAGAGTAAGGCACAGACCTGGTGCCAGGATCCGGTTGTAAAGTTCTCATGATTTTGTCTGCTTATAGTGTGCTGGAAAACTATGGAGAAAAAGTCGAATAGGGACATGGCAGTTAGGACTCACTGTGGCTGCTACCACATCAAGCTGAATCCATCCATCCCTATCCTAGTTTACTAGTCTCACAGCCAGTACAGAAATGACTACGTTGTAATAGTGGTTCTGTAGCAGGCTTTTCAGTTTGCCTGCTCATGCAACAAGAAATGATGGTTTTTACTTTTTCATCTCACTATGGTGACTTTAAATGTTCTGTACAATGATTTTTACAAAATGTTCAAAGAGAGGCATTTAATGATAAGGGTAATGTGTTCCTAATATAATTGGCATTATCATGTGAAGTGCTGTGTCGAGTAAAGTTGACCAAATCCCATTACAGGAGTGTCTGGAGGGCCACTATGCTATGAATCCAAAATTTCATCTGGATTTTAATATGTTTTCTAGAAGATAAGACTTTACTTTTACATATAGCAACTAAAACTTACATTATTCATTCATTCAACATTGTTCCCTGAGGTAGAGTTACCTTGAAGATAATGAAGTTCAAACCTCCTTGATTGCATGGCATTCCAGGGTCCTGAGAGGGCCCAAGTGATGGCTTTAACAGATGTTTGTAAAATTCACAAAACATATTTGTATGTTCTTTGTCCTAAGAGCTCCCTTCTCCCCACCAGGGGCCTAAACTGCATGCCCCACAGATCTCAGATTCACACCCTATTGTAATCACTAGGCCAAGGTAGAGTAGTTATTCAGGTGCTTTCCTGTGACTGTGTATGGTACACAGCTTAAAGTTCTTTTGCATTAAATTAAATCCACTAGCAGTAGTTTGGCTCCCTTTCCAGTTCTGTTAATAGGCACTATGAAATCTGTTTTTCAAAAGTTAAATGAAAATGCTGCGCTTTTGCCACCAGACAAAGGGTACTATCCTTTACAGTGCCTGGTTCCTTTGACAGTAACAAATACTGACATTCTCCTCTTGGCCCATTTGGTGTCCTTCTCTGGGGCTACTTAGCTGGGTTGACTGGAACCTGGTACTAAGGAAACCGTGTGGGTATGTGAGCTGCACTATTCATTGTCAAAGCCTAGACTCCCAGCCAGCTACCTCAAAATTGCTTGCTGTTGATCACAAGTGAGATGAAGGCTGGAAGTTTGGAGGAATGTGTGAAAATCTTTTTCCATGACAGGATAAACAACAATAAACAAAGCCAACATTTGACAGTCTTATCCATAAAGAGTATTTTTTTGTTCATGCAAACCATTCTGAGATAGATGGGTATGGTTTAGTAGTTTGTCACTGAGTTTCTAGGAGATATGTAAAAACCTGTGGTTGCCCCATCACCTAGTTGTCTTCAAGCTGTCCCCTTACCATTCCTCCTTTGCTTTAACAGGCTTCAAGGATTTGTTCCATATTCATTTGAGTCCTTATTAACACAGTCTTTTCTCTTGAACTATTCTATGGATACCAATCACATTAACAATTCACGACTCCCTCTAGCTTTGCTGTTTGTGATAAGAAGTTAGATTTTACCACACGACCTCACTTGTGTATGAATATGAGAAAGCTGTTCCCATGGGTGTAGGGAGTGGAACCATGGTTAATAGAGACTGGGGAGGAGACAGGAGAAAGGGGATGAGGAGAAAGGTTAGTCAGTGGGTACAAATGTATGATTAGGTAAGACAAATAAGTTCTGAAGTTCTGTCACATTGTAGAGTGACCATAGTCAACGTTAAGGTAATCTACATTTTGAAATAGCTAGGAGAGAGGATTTCAAATGTTCTCACCACAAAGAAATGATCATTGAGATGATAGTTATGCTAACTTCTCTGGTTTGATCACTGAATAATATATACATATTATAGAATATAGAATATATATGCATAACACACTATTGCATAATATATTACATGTATTATGCAAGTATATTATATTCATGTAGCACATAATTGTAATTATAAAAATACACAATTATGTGTCAAATTCTAAAATTTTCTTCAATAAAAATTTTTAAAACAAAAATTTTTTAAATTTTTAGAACTTAAAAATTTTTTTAAAGTGATTTTTCATCTCTACTATCATGAAACCATTTTTCATAACTCTTCATTGGGTACCTTCTGTTACCAATTATTTAGTCATTTCAACTAAATATATGTGTGTGATACATAAATGTGTATAGAAAATGCATTAATATTTCACATCTTTCTCCAAAGACCATTTGGGAACAGTCATTTGCTTAAGGTCTTTCTGAGTCAAGAGAAAAACTTGGGGTTGGGGAGGTAGCTCAGGAGTGGAGCACTTGCCTCGCATGTACGAGGCCCTGGTTTGTATACTAATGCCACAGTGAAAGAAGAAAAGAGAGAGAGGAAGACATGGATTTATTCAATCTCTTTGCTAGTACTTTTTAAAGCACTCTTGTTTCTCCTGTGTGGTGATTTTTGAATTGGAGTTTTTAATTTGGTAAACCAAAAATTAATCAATGTTAAGGAATTTATTTTCACTGAAGTCCGTGAGTATTTATTGAGCATATATTTTGTACCAGGCATTAAATGGATTAGGAGTGGATTAAAAAAGAAAAACATGAAACACTCTCTACTCTCTAGGAATTTATCATCTAACAATAGTGAGGTGTTGAATAAACACTTTTTTGATCTGCCTAATTTCTGGTTTGCCTCTGATCCTCCATATTTTTATAGCTTTGGACATTCCTTCTTCCGAGAATAGAATTACCTTTCTAATAGCTGTGCAAGATTTTGTTTCAGGTTCTGTTCTTCAGGTAGTGGAGCTTTGTTGAGTCCTTGATATTCCACCTCGTGGCACCCTTTTATCCTGCACTAGCCTTGCCGTGTTTGCTCTCCAGGGCTCCTGTGTTTCCCCTGCTCTATTCAGCTCTTCCTATCTACTCCCCACCCACATTTTGTTTCAGGTACTTTTTTAAAAAATTGGGAAACAACTTGATGTTTTTAAAAACTATTTCATTGGGGTATGACTGACACACAAAAAGCTATATACATTCAATGTTGACAATTAGATGACCTTCAAGACAAGCAAATATACACCTCTGAAACATAATCCCGGCCACAAAAAAAAGTTTTCCTTTCCTACTGGAATAGTAGAGTTAATGGAATTGTCACCAAAAGGAACTTATAGATCAGTTGCTGTTCATGTCACAGAACGGTCCAGATTGCCTTAATTCTGTGGTTTCAAACTGCCTGCCTAAGGAAGAAGTCAGCTGCTCTCTTCCTCTGCCGATCTGTGGGTTAGGTACTCCATTACAATTCCTACCCTCGGTGGCAGCTTCTCCTTCTACTGAATACAGGTAGACCAAAACCATTGTGTACACACCCTTTGCGTTACTCTGCACAAAACTCACAATACCCACAATAATCTGTTGATCTTTCTCCCACCTACTTTTAATTCTTTATCTTATTTGTATTCATCATTCTGTTAAGGTCAGAAAAGCCATGGTGGTAAGGACAATTTTTCACATTTGACCCTTGAACTCTTCTTTCTCAGCTGCCTCTAGGGCCATAGTGATTTGTCATTCATTAACATGTCTGATTGTACATAAGTACCACTACTGGTTTGCATGTGTTTATACAGCTAACTCTCAATTACTCTTCTGGAGGTTTTGTGGGCCTCCTGTAGCCTGCCTTTTGACCACTTCATTCCTCATAGAGCATCACTCAGAGAGTTGGAAAGATCAAGTAAAAACTGTGAAACAAAGATTATTTTCTGGGGCTGGTAGAACCTTATAGAAATAGAAAGTATTTATTTGTGCTTTTGAATTTTCTAAGGCTAGAAATGAACCTGATGATGTGCATAGGGGCTGGCTTTCTTTTATACTTTATAAGTGCTTGCAGATGAGCAATAAGAAGAAGGCATTATGAGTGCTAGTAAAATTTAAGAGTGCTATGTTCTTGGTATTAAAATTGAGTTAGTGAATTATTACCAAATGTTTAGCTTAGTATGAAAGAAAATGTTCAGTTGTCCGCTTGTGGACAGGCGTTTAGAAGGAAGACCTCAGTTGTTCTTTGGACTTCAGACCAGAATGCCATTTAAGTGATGTAGCATATTTACTGTTCATCCATCAATAATTGCAACTTATCTTGGATTTTACTGAGGTAACTAGAAATAGATCTACTCTGGGGCTGGGGATATAGCTCAGTGGCATAAGTGCTTGCCTGGCAAGCCTGAGGTCATGAGTTCAATTCCCAGTACCAAAAAAAAAAAAGATCTCTGTTGGCAAGGCATCATGATTAATTTAGCATAATAATAAATTTTCATTTCATTATACTAGTTTGTAGTATAACCTGTTTTAGGTAAAAAGGCAGCAGCCCTAAAATGTGTGTAAACATTTATGTAAGGCATAGTTTCCTTGTCTTTTTTTAATTTTTAAATTTTTTAAATGAGATACAGTATAATAATTTGATACATGTACAGAATGTGGAAAGATCAAATCAGACTCATCGGCATTTCTATATCAAATCTTTATCATTTCTATGTGGTGGAAACCTTTGGACCCATTGCAGTTTAATGAATGAATACATCTGATTAATTGTTGTATATTTCCAGTAGAGACTAAATACAGTAGCTAGTAAAGCATTGCTTATGTGTACTTTCGGCCTAAAGATTAATTTCTCATTAATTAAAATAATTAATATTAATTTGCTGGCATTTAATAACCTTTTAATCTGGAAAATCCACTCACTTCCTAGTCTTTGTTACAGTTCAATACTTAATAGATGCAATAATGGTCCTTCACCAGATTTGTAAAGTCAAAAGCAAAAAGTATCCAGGAGAATGGGATGGCAGCTTCAGTGAGAAAGTTAGCACAAAAGTCCAAGAGGAAACAAGGGAGACTATTGTGTGGTTCAAAGAAGGAGGCTTGTCTTCGGAGATTTTTGCTGATTTAGACACGATCATGAATCACTGAATTAGTACAGTCTACCTTGTTGCCGAAGCATGCCTGAATGATTGTTTCCAAGAAATTTTTTTCTTGCTAAATAAAATAATGTGACATCAGCTAATACCTGGAGCTTCACATCTCATTTTTTTCTCACATCTCATTTAATGAGAAGTTTAACAGGTCCCTGTAGCCTTTTTATATCACAAGACCTGGTTGGACAGTGTCAGCCTTAGGCTGTTTTTCCAGGAAATTTAAAGTGCCTCCCCCACCCTCATCTTTCCTGGCACCTGGAGTTGCCCTTTGCCTCCTAAACTCTTGGTCACTGTGTCTTCTTAGGTCACCCTGATGACTCTTACCTCTTCTTTGGAGACAGTTTTTTCAGTGCTTCCTAATGTGCCAATCAGCTAATTTGATAAATTCACCTAAGGTAGTGTGCTAATGGGAGAGTGCTTCCATCTAAACCAAATGTATCTCATGACAGGGGTTTCCTGAGAAATGGTGTGCTAGTGAAATTTCAAGTACGTGTGGACAATGTGACAGGGAGACTCTATTGCCCCTTCGAGACTCCACAGTTTACTGTCCAGTGTATTCAGAACTGTTCCTGTTAATGTGACTTAGCAAATGTGGGCACAGCTTGGCAGTGCAACAGATTCATGATTACTTTTTAGCTGAAGAAATAGAAAGCAAGCAAGAAAGAACACATGTAATTAGTAATACACAGTGAGACACGACCAGTTGCATAATATCTACTGTATTTAGTCTCTACTGGAAATATACAACAATTAATCAGATGTATTCATTCACTAAAGTGCAAAAATTTATTTTAAAAACTTACTGAGCATATCTGCCAGCCAGTCATTCACTAGGTATTGACTACTACGGGAAGATAAGGGAGCTATCAAAGAAATTATAACCACACAGAAAAAGTAAGATGCATGTAGAAGAAACTGGAAAGCAGTACAATAAAGAGGTCAATTATGCACTTACAGATAATAAAGGCACTACACATACCCAACTCTGAATCCATGACTTTTAAAGATACGAAAGCCAGTAACCACTCTGTATTTCTAAGGCTTTCCTTTGCAAGCTATGTTCTCATTTATGTACCATATAATCCTGTTATCTTATCTCTTCTTGCCTAACAGGGATTCTTGTAGCATTTCTTGGGCCTCCTTTTGAACTGCATCATCTGACCCAGTAATAAACACAAGGCTAGGCAAGTCATACTCATTTGTAAAACAGGGCCTGTACTTCAAAAACAATAAAATACAACCTCCATTCCAATCTCAGTTTAGATAGATGGCAAGAAGTTGTTAAAGCATATATTTTTTCTAAGGTATGCTTTTACCTTTCAACTCCTGGCTGTCATCCGTGGTAGGCCAAGTAAAGAAGCAAGGCCGGTGTTTGGCAGTTGGACAGGTTGGACCGAATGTAGGGTGGGCAGTTTTAGAATCAAGCAGTACTGATGGGAAAGGGTAGAAGGAAGGATGTCTTCAGAAATACCTGAAGTCCACCTGCAAAGGTCATGCCTATATGAGGAGACGGGAGATTATGTATTTGCTGTCACTGGTGGTGTGGTTTTCAGGTTTACAAAAGGTGGGAAATACTAGAGAAAATACATTAGGAGCAGTGAGATTTAATTTGGCAACTTCATGACTATTAAAAGCATTTTACTTCTTTTATAACTTTCCAATAAATATTTCCTGAAGAGATCTATTGGATTATAAACAACTTGTATGTGACCAAATAAACTAAAAATAAGTCAGTCCAAAAAAACAATTTTGATATGGCTCAGGAAATTCGGATATTTCTGAAAGAATGCCTTCCTGTACAATAAGAATTTGTTTACCTCTAACATCTTTTTTTCTTTCTCTTTTAAACATACAGACAATTCCTATGACTCCATCAATTACGGCTAGTCCTACCATGGCGTTCAGTCCATATGTGTCTCACACTGGCATGAGCCTGATTCCAGCCGAACTTGTACCAAATACACCTGTTCTGATTTCTGGAAATCCACCTCTCCCATTACCAGGAGTTCCTGGTCCAAAGCTGATGCGTTCAGATAGACTGGAGGTATTTGTGGGAAAATACATAAATATTTCTAAAATGGATATTAATCTTATGCATAAAGTAACATTTCTGGAATGCAGTGTGTTGAATGTTTTAAATAAGTATGCCGAAGTTTTAAGCTTATGCAGTATAACCTTAGGAAAATGTTAAACATTTTACTACTGCAGTTATACTTTGTTAGGAAGCAACAACTCAGTCACACAGTAGGCCAAACAATGTTGTAAGTCACCCAGCCCCAGACCAGGCTATGACACAATAAATCTGGGTGAGGATGCTCCATATACACTGGTCCCAGATCTTGGGATTCTTTGTTAGTCTCTATTTGCTAAAGTTGTATGGTAAACAGGAAAAATCAAACCTAATTCTGTACAATTACAGAATATAAAGCTATATGAATGCAGAACATAAATCTCATAGTGTCTAAGCCTGTTTCTCTATTTTTAGAATGATGTACTACGTAATATCTCATAATACCTAAAGAATCTAACAGAACTATCCAACAGCTCTATGATATTTTGAGGTTCTTTAGTTTTCCTTTGTCATTCTTTGTACATTAAAATAAACAACTAATCGATTTCTTAAAAAGTCAGTTTCTCTGGCAGCCTCTTAAATGCCTGGTAATGTATTGTAACGGAATCTGATTGCACATGTAATTCAAGCATGGCTCACAATGTGGCTGTGGAAAGCCACCAGTGCATTACTGTGTGATAAAAGACTCGTCTGGACCCTTAAAAAAAACTAATTGCACTTGAGGCTTGTATTAATGGGAGAATTAAAACTGGCTTTCAGTAACAGTCCTAAGTACTTAGGAAATGGAAATTCTTTTTGTAGAAATAGTTGTTTACATCTCATAGTGAATAAGGCTTTGCGTTATCTTTTGTTTTTGTAGATTTTACTGAAATAAGTGACAAAATATATATGATTACTTTTATAACCACTGGCATAGTAAATAAAATCCAGTCACCTTGTGATGTATGTGTGTTCTCCTCTTTAAGGTGTGCCGTGAATTTCAGCGTGGAAACTGTACCCGTGGGGAGAGCGATTGCCGCTATGCTCACCCTACAGATGTGTCCATGATTGAAGCATGTGATAACACGGTGACTGTCTGCATGGATTACATCAAAGGCCGCTGCTCCAGGGAGAAATGCAAGTACTTTCATCCTCCTCCTCACCTGCAAGCCAAACTCAAGGCTGCTCATCACCAGATGAACCACTCAGGTGCCACTGCGATGGTAAGACCTGCACGCTTGGGCACTCTGTGTTAGGGGAAATGATTAGTGTGTCCTCCAATTTGTCTGATGTTCTGTAGCCATACTATCAGGCAGTCACAAGTGGACCTTAAGAGGAACAATCACGGTTATAAGCTAGAAAAAGGTAGAACCTATTTATTTTATTTACTAAGATTTTCTAAAGATAATTATTTAAAAGCTTTGCTAATGATCTTAGCCTACTGTGCTTCTCCTACTTTCAGAGAGGGTAAATTATATGATTTAAGAAGCAAATTATTTTTGAGTAGTTGTTATAGTCTAACTACTCTTAATATCTGAGAAAAGCAGAAAGTTGCCTCTCTGCTCTATGAGTCACTTCCATGGGTACATTTTGCTGCTCACATCCTTAATGCCTTTTGAAAACAGAACACTTGAAAGATGGTACATTAAGTGGGGCCTAATTTCGCAAAGGTGAAGGGCGCCTTTCCTTTCTGGAGGCATTATGCCCATAGAGGGGAGCACAAAAGGCCAAAGCCTGCTGAAGCTAGGAGGCGGGAGATTTTTTGTGGGACAAGGGGAGGAGGCCTAGCTTAGAGTTTTCCTGGAAAATCAGCTTTGGGTAAAAGTTAATTGCGCTTAAAAGCATTAAAAGGCAGAAAGCAGGAAAAAATATTTTGAGTAACACTGCATTGTGAAAGGTTGAGAAATTGAAATTAGAATTACTCAAGTGTGTCACAGCTGATGTTCTGTGTACTCTTGATTTCTTTTGCTACCTGGAGCATTCCTCATGTAACAGGGTATAAAAATTCAATAAGGGACAAAACCTTAAGGAAACATTAAGTCTGCTGGCTGTGGAAAAAACACTGCAGTACTCTGAAGCCCAGAAAATGCAGTGTAAATCTGGGGGTAGTGGCACATGTCTGTAATCCCAGCATTCAAGAGATTGAGGCCAGTGTACCTCCACAAGTTTGAGGGCAGCCTGGGGTACATAGTGAGTTTGAGCCCAGCCTGCACTGCATAGCAAGACCTTGGCTCAAAAAGAAGATGCATTATAAGCACACTGCCCTCATTTGCATATATGTTCATACTCCTATGCCAGAGATCTTACCTTTTTCAGAATTATACCTCCTTTCAAGCATCCTTCCTGGGAAGATTTTTCTTGTACTAAGTTAAAACTTGTTGCTACTGGAACTTCACACAACATGTGAGCCCCTATCCCATACCTTGTGTCATAAATGCCTTGAGTATCTAAACCCAAAACATCTAATTCGATTACAGCAGAAGACACATTGCCATTAATGCTCTTCAGTATATTTCCCCTTGCTTTCAATACACTTCTTCCATCATTCTTGCCACTCTCTGAAACTGTTCTCAAAGTCCCCTTTTGTGAGTGTCTTTTCATGGCTGCCTTGATGTCCTGAATCATTTCAAACTGTTTGTGGCAATTTCTGTCGAATAAAACCATTACAGTCTGTCCTCACTTACCTATTCACCAGATCTGGCACCTTGTGACTTGTGGCTCTTCCTCAAAGGCAAAATGACCACATAATGTCAATGTTTTGAATTTGATTCAGAACTTCGAGGCAGCCATGATTGTACAGAGAAAGACACTCACAAGAGACGACTTGCAGAACTGCTTCACAAAAGTGGCAAGATTCCTATCATCTGGTTTTGAAATTGTGTATCATTTTTATTGTTTTTTGTGTTGTTTTGGTTTTATCTTTGTTGTTATTTTGCTGTTTTTCTCTTTAAAATAAAAAAGAGTGGCAAGAATGAGTGGGTAAGTATTGTCAAAGCAAGGAAGGACATTTTGAGGGGGAATAATGACATTAGCCTTTTAATGTAATCAACTTGAACATTTGAAAATATTCATCATATTTCTACCTCACTCGGCATATTAGCGTGACCTCTCATGTCTCCTCACTAAGGTAAGTACCCCAAAGTTCTCTACCTGTTCCTCACAGGCTATGGTTTCAAAGACCCAGCACCTTTTTGGACTGGCTCTTTTTTCTCAATACCCTTCCTCTTTCAGAACAGAATTTATTCCTTTATGAAGGGCCTTAGGACCAAAGTAAAACAAACTTACTTTCTCCCTGAGGTAGACAACATAATCTGTTAATGAATGTTTAAAAAGACTTCACCGAAAATTTTTTTTGTCTTAAATCCTTCAGAATGGAGGACTTTTAAGCTATTAAAATAGCACATTATCTAGGATGCTCAATGCAGAGTTTAAGCCTTTGTTAAATTAATTCTTTTTCTTCTCTTTTTTTTTTTTTTGTCTTTTTGAGACAAGGTCTCACTATGCAATTCAGGCTGGCCCTGAGCTCGCTTTGTAGCCCAGGCTGGTCTCAAACTCACAATGATCCTCCTGCCTTAGCCTCCCGAGTGCTGGGATTACAGGCATGCGCCACCACAACCGGCCATTGATTTGTTTTCAGAGACAAGGTTTTACTGTTCTGACTAGGCTAATCCCTAACTCCTGGTTTCAAATTCCTTAGTCTTCCAAGTAGCTGAAACTACAGACACGTGTCACAATGTCCAGCTAAGCAGTAAATTTTTTGATTACTTATCCTGATTTTAGAAAGAGTATGGACCTATTAAAGGAGCACAATGCAGTTTCCCTCCTAAAAATGAATAAACATACACATGGAATACATAAAGGACAGCTTGTTTTGGCCTTTATGCACCTGTATCCAGACTCAGGCATAGGGTCCTTATATGTATCTGACATTTTCGGTGTGTTCGGTAAAAGGCATAAATTATATATCAGCCTTAGATTTTCATTTGGGGAGCTAAAGATTGTATGCCTTCAATTATTGTTTGTGAATGCCTTTCTGAGTGACTGATCACAGTGAGATCTTAGTGGTAAGGTCAGATTGACCCATAGGAATTTATAGATAAGACTAAATAAAAGAGGCCTTCATGAAGAAGTTTAATCTTTTTTATATTTTTAAGATTCAGAGTAGAAATGCTTTGGAAAAGGGGTATTTTTACCTTGTGCATGGATATAGCTCAGTTGACTTTGCTGAGAGCAGTTTGTATGAATTAACACATCCCCATTGGCTTGACTTCTTGGTGGTTCCTGGCACCTGGTAGTGAGACACATGAATTGTGTTTTAAAAAAGATTTGGAGAGTTGATATTTATTTCACCTAGTCTTTAGTAAGTTAAAGAGTTAGTGATGAGGCTGTTGAGGGCCTTGTCAGCATTGATTAGAGAAATATTTAATATTATTATCCACTCAGCTATTAAAACTGGGTACTGTCATCTCAAGACTGACCCCCGCAGTAAACAAGCAGTACTGTCTCATCTGGATCTACCAGGTGAATGTTGATCTAGGCCTTGCCCCAGTTTGTAGTTCAGCAGGCACCACAGCTTTGGCTTGGGCTTTCTACCACTCTTTTGGCTTTCTAGAGAAAGAGGCACTTTCGACTTATACCACAGGGAAATCTTTTCTTCCTACTGTACTAAAGATTGAACGTAAGACTTTCACACTCAGCTGCATCCCCAAGTCTTTTATTTTTCTGTTGTGAGATGGTCCTACTAAATCACAAAACTGCTTAGGCTGGGCTCAAACTTTTGATCGTGCTTCAACTTTTCAGAGTGCCGCAATTACAGTCATGTGCTACCCACATCTAGCTCTAAAGGGAAATTTTTTAAATAACCAGACAAATAGTTTCCCATCCTACTCCCTTAAAATCTTTGGCAAGTCCATTTCTTCTCATTGATAGTAAAAGGCATAATAAATTACATTTTACAGTTAGTGATTTTAGTCATGACCTTTGTCATCTGGTCTTCCCAGATAAATTGAGAAAGTATATCTGTAAAACTACTGGGCTTATCTTTATTTAATTTTATAAGAGATGAAGATAAACCTAATATAAAAGCAGACCTCTCACGTTGTGTCCATTGACAGTAGAGTTCCCAGAAGAAAATAGGAGATACTTTCAGGCCTTTGTTTTCCTTAGGACTAAGGAGGGTACAGCACACCCAGCACAAGTGTTCCTGTCTCCTCAAGAATTTGGAACGCACCTAAGTGTTGCTGAGACTTGTTTTCAAAGTAATATTCAATTTACTGAGGGGAAAAAAATGTTAAGTAATATTAAAATTCTCCAATGAATCTGATCTGGGGGCAAGTTTGAGTATTATGAGCACAGTGGGATTTTGGAAGAACTCTACGCACGAAAGAAGGGCTTAAAATGCTGATAGGTTTAGAATAAAACCTTATAAAGACCTAACAAAGTAAATGGTGCATACTAAAATGCACAGCAACCCTGTAAAATGAGAACTGCCAAAATTTGACTTAAACACATGTGGTACCTGGGTGAAGTAATTGGGAGGTGAAGAAAGATTCATTTGCTTTTGCATGTGAGTTAGGAAATACACAGTTGTTGGATTTGAACCTGAAGTCTTTGTATACATTACATTTTGCTTCATAGAGCTACGATATTAGGCTGTAATCTACCCACCAAGATCCATTTAATTATCTACATACCATTTATTTCCTAGATCCATATTGGAACTTTAACTGACAAATATCTTTCCTGCTATTGCTGTTGCTTCTGCTAATTTCATTTCTATAGATTAATAATGAGTATCAGTGATATGTTAATTGTAAGTCATTTATTTGCTATACATTTTCTGTCACTTCTGGTACAAATGAGGTCAATATTAGTGAATTTGAAAAGCTTTTTTATCTTTGTATGTTTATTTCCTGTTTTCAACAGGCTACGCTTAATCCAAGCAGTTGGTTATTTCACCATGCCGTTGTTTACTGGATGTCTTGCTCAATGGATATCTTTGCAGAGAATTCCTGGGCCGTATTTTAAATAACCTGTTTTTGCTTGGTTTGAGTACAAATGTTAACTTTCTCTGGTACTAGCATTAACCCATCCCTACCCACAGGCCCTACAGCCTGGTGGACTTCAAATGATACCAAAGAGAACCGGCCTTGAGAAGACCAACGGTGCCACCCCGGTCTATACTCCTGCTGTTTTCCACTGCCAGCAGGGTCTGGCTAACATGCAGGTGCCACAGCCGGCATTTATCCCTGCAGGTGAGACATGGCTCTGTGGCCCAAGGTCTTTTATAATGGGGATCCACATGTATTTTTATTAGAAATAAAATATGACAATTATGTTTGAGCTGCTAGTAGCTAGAAGAACTTACTGGTCTATGAGAAAATTAATAGTGAAAACATTAACATTTTTTCTTTCCAGTTTTCTTATATTTCTGCTTTTTATGATTGATTCACTTTGTTCAGTCTCAACTAATGCCTGGACTCTTGGGTGTCACTTTCACAGGTGGTGGTCATCTGTCAAACTACAAATCGCACTTTTAGCATTGCAAAACCCAGTACTTCATATACTCCACATAACTCTAATATACCAAAGGTAGTTACTGTAAAACTACCTTGTAATGTGTGCTAAATATAATATGCTGAAATGTAGTAGATAAAAAAGAGGTAGTTCAACCTCCTTTAAAACAGTTAATATAAACATACAAATTTATTATATTTTCTGATACTTTGTGGCATATCTAATATTACTTCCTACATTCAGTTATATTTAATAGCAAAACTGTTAAGTTTTGCAGCAAATTGAGTAGAAAATATTAAACCAGAATTTTGTTCAAATAAATATTAGATATAGGAAACGATCATTTTGTCCATTGTTTCAGTACTTTAAGGATGATCATAAAAGGCATAAATTGAAAATACTAACAACTGGGAGTGTAGTACAGGTTGTTTTGTTTTATTTTGTTTTGCTAGAATCCTAAGTGTACCAGTTTGGAAACTATTATTAAATGAGAATAACATCTGCTTTAAAATTTAATTTAGAAAGGCTGGTTAATTATATAAACATGCTAACCATATAGTATTGTATACTCAAACCTGGAAAAAATGGCTTAATTAAGAAATCAATCAGTTCATTACTTTTGAAAAAGTCTTTAGCTACTGACCACAATAGTTCTTCATAACAGAGTTTAAATGAACACGAGTTTTATACATTTACATAAGTTTCTGAGGAGAAAAAATGGAATTCTTCAGCCCATTTTTATATGGCTTATAAAAAAAGAACTATTATCTGATGATTTAGACTTTTCCCCAAAACTTGTTGGGGGGAAAATTATGTAATGTCAATGAAGTAAAAGAGAACACCAATAAGGGCTGAAGTGTCTTTATTTCTGGTATTTTTATTTCCTTTCAAAATTTATGCTACTTTACTTGTACCTTGGCTATTTCTCATTTGTCTCATAGCTGTAGCCCAAGAAGCCTAGCCAAGGTGGTTGAATGTGAAAAAATTTACATTGCTCATTATAGGTTTTCTCAATTGGGTATTTTGTTTAGAAGTCAGATTTCTTTTTTTCTTTCATTTTTTTTGACAGATTTGGCCGAAGTAAAAGCTAGATTTACTTGTAGAAATGTCTGAAAATCTGCTTTCTGTTCATTTCAGCAAAATAAAAAACCCGTGTGAGTCCCCTCTTTACAGAAAGCCTTTTGCCATAGGTTCATTGTCAAATCCTCAATTTCAGCGAGATGAAGGAGGCAGTGGTAATAAATTTATACTCTAAACAGAAAAATGGGTACCAGATGTCAGAGCCTGGCACATATTTTGAAAAGACTATGTGATAGATGTGTAATATAAGTGAGGTAATTCCCTTAAAGAAAAATTAACGTTCATTTTTTTTACTCAAGAATCCAAGAACTATTTCAGTTAACTGGGTTTTGTGATCTTAAAGCTCATCTGTAATTATAAGCATGGATTTGCATGTGCTGATTAATTGATATTACAAAGAACATATATTTCTAGTTAAAATTCATTTCTATCTGTAAAGCCTTAATAATGGAATCTCTCTTTTCTTTACTTTCCACGCTTTTCTGTATGGTGTACAGGGCCAATACTGTGCATGACACCCGCTGCAAGTTTTGGTAGGTTTTGTACAAAAATTCTCAACTTCTTATCTGAAAAATGTGTTTTTCTGCTGTGTCTATGAAAGAGATGAGTGGCTGATGTGACTGGACATTTTCTGATTTAAGGTTGAATATTGTGTTTTGTGTTCCACATCTTTATGGAATCAAAACCATCCTGCTTTCTCAAGTCCTAGTGGGTTGCCACTGTGGCCAAATACAGACCATTTCTTTTCTCTTATATCTGCCCTAAATGAGCAACTGAAATATTTTTAAATGCTTTTTTCCTAGCCAAGCTGGAAAATTTAATTTTTAGATTTACATCTAATATTTTTAAAATTGTGCACTATTTTAGTGTATAATTCATAAAGTACAGTGAAACAATTCTTTCCCACCGAAGTTGTCCACCCAAACCTTTCAGTAAGGATGACTTGAGTTTTACAGCATTTTGTAGTGTTCTGGAATGAACTTTGTAGTGTTCAGAGATGAAGTTCCATCTATACAGAAACTAGGCTCAGCAAAATCATATGAAAAATGACGACATTATGTGGTTTATAAAACACAGGTCCTTTAGTTAGCCACGAACACAATATGCTAGCCATAACTAAGCTATTGTATATTACTCATATTGAAGAAGATGAGAAAGTAAGTGAGGAGTTCACAGCTCCTAGAGTTCTCCTGGAGACCAGGAATAGATTGAAGAGACAATAGGTTTGTTCAATGAAGGGAGAAAAGAGCCCAACCCTAACCCACCCCACTATCTCATCAGTCCAATTCATCCCATCATTTTTGGGAGTTAACCTGACCCCCATCCAATTGGTAGACCAGAGTAGTTGCAGAACCTGAAAGGTAACAGTAGATCTACTGAACTGAAACAAAAGGTCAAAATGATGACCGTGTAGAAGCAACATTCACTAACATAACAAGGTCTGACCCCTGGCTGTAGAAGGGTGAAGCATCTGTTATTGAAAGATTAGCTGTTCCATGTAGGATTAAACGACATTTCCATTGATACTAATAGGAACATTCTATGCATATCATTAGAAGAATAGACTTCTCCAAGTCTGAGAAATGTGTATCTGTGTTCACATTTTTGACCTATTTCTTGGGGATGCTGCCCTGTCCTTTCACTTTCAGAGCTCTGCTTAGAATGCAAATTGCATGCTTGCATGGTGGTGCTACTTCCTGTACAGTTGCTGCATGCCCAGAGAGCAAACAAGAATGTTTTTGTAACTTGGCACATCAGACAAATAACGGATAGCTGTAGGTGATATGTAACTTGGGATGAATGGAAGGGATAATGATGAAGTTCTGTTAATTACCATTTGGGGAATACTTTTGGTACCCATGATATTGCGTATATTGATTTTCCTCCTTCTAATCATTAACTTCCTTAGTAAACTTTGGGAAAATCTGAATTCAGTTGATGTAGACCTGATAAATTATTATATATGAATTCTTGCCATTCACACATTGCCATTTGCACATTAATTCCCTGGTTGGCTTTCCAAAATGAGCTGGAAATTAGAAAAGCATCCAAATGCTTTCAAAATAAAATAGACACTAGAAAAGGCAAAGAGAAAAACATCCTAAAAGGGATTTTGCAGCTGCTAGCCATTGTAGCTCTTATATTTGCTGTCAAAATAAGATTTACTATGAACTACTCCATGTATTTGATGTAGAGCCAATGAGTCCAAGGAATTTGCTAGAAGTATACATAAAAATCTGCACATATACTTCCCTATGTTCTTAATAGCTGCTCTCCTACCACATACCAATAGAGCTAACTTTTTTATTTTTGCATGCAGATCAGGTAAGTATACATAAAACTACCTTTTTGCACCTGCCAAACTAGGGAGGACACTTATGCGCATAAGTCAATGAAACCTAAACCCTAGTTTACAATTCGCTAATGCCCTGTCTAGTGTGCAACCCACTTACTTGTCCACTTAATTAGCTTCAGACAGCTCTGATGACATCAGATTTTTTTCATGTGCATTCATTGTAATTCCTTCAGAAAATTTGACCTTTTGAGTCAACTACAATGTGATTCTGCTCAAAAACTTACTAAATATTGACAGTGGTTCCGTTTTTTTCTAAATGGTAACTATAATTGGCTTTCCCGTTTTCTCTTTTTAAATTTTCCCCCTTTCCATGCTGTGTTGCTTTGCACTGATTGTGATTGCATGTTGCATCCTGGTGTATCCATCGTGATGATGTCACATGGCTTGTTGCTGTGATACCTACCACGCCCCATTCCATCGCATATGTCCTGGTTGCATAAATGCTCCACCTTCCTGTGAGTTGCTTCTGTGGTTTCCTACTGAAAGTGCCCGTGATGCACAGTGCTGCACCTACCACTGTGTCTGCAGCAGCAGTACCTGCCGCCAGCGTTCCCTTCGCTGCAACAACTACAGGCAATCAGGTTTGGCCATTTATTTCACCTGTTGAGACCTAGATTATGACATGTTGGAAAGGCACAGTATATGTTTTTTGGATTGGTGAAGACATCACTCTGTGTACTTACATGTTTCTTAAGCAGTTGTCACGTTACTAGTTTTCTTTTTGTGTACATTCTAGAGTACTGTATGCACTTTCTATTAATCCTAAAGTTAGAGGACATTTACTCATTTTTTAATCAATGATCCGGTGTTAGTCTTTATATCCTATATCCATTATTAATGCCACACCAGTCCTCAAATGCATATACTGTACTTAATATTTATTAAGTTCTTCTTCATTGGTCAAAAGGACAATTTATTTTACTTTACTGCCAGTTTTGGTTATTGTGTTTGAACTTTGGCTGAGTACAGTCATCACCTTTACTTTCAGATCCACTGGAAAGAAAGCAAGACATCACATTTCTCTCCAAGGCACAGATGTACTTACCATTACTAGTGATTGCACTGGAAATGCCCTTTCATACAGACATTAGGTGTGCTTGCATTGCTTTTTCATGTGCTATAGTTATTTCAGGCAGAGTGACAGGGAAATTTTAAGTTTTGAGGGAGTCCTGAAATTAATAAGGAAATATGTACAATAGTTAGTGAATAATGTTACAACTGTCCTGCCTCATTAAGGTTCTAACCATGCCCTCAGAATGCAAGTTCCACTGCTGCTTAAAATATGAACAAAATAACCATGAAGCACACAGAGCATTAATTCACTGGGGAAGCAAGCCATACTCTAATCTGTGCTTTGCAAAATTAATTCAGTCAAATGGTTAGTGTCTCTAGAATTTCCTGTCAAATTTATTATGGTTATTGAGTACCATGTCAAAGCAGCGAGAAAATTAAACAGCATCTCAACAAACTTTTTATCTAAAATCTTTCTTCCTCTTGTGGATATCCCAGTTAGAAATAGATGAACTGAATAGCATCATGTTTGTTTCACAAATGCAAATGATACCAGTAGGTCAGTTTAAGTATTAATATGAGTAATACAGGTTACATCTTTTATTTAGGCAATTGTATTCACTAAAGGGTTTTGTATTTTCATTAATAGTCATTGCTCATAACTTACAGCTTAACTTACACATGCTAAAATGTCTGAATTAAAATGTGAGAACGAATATATATTTTAGACGAAGGAGACGACAGCAGTACTATATTTTCCCAGTGAGCTTACAAATTCTGCAACAGTCTTATTTTGTCAAGGGCACAGGATTTATTAGCCAAAAGCACAACTCACTTTATTAGCCAAAAGCACAAATCACTTTGAACTTTAAGTCTAACATTTTACAGCTTTATTTTTTTTAGTGAAGTAAAATACTTCTGTCTCGATTTGACTGAGGTGATTATGTTAAAGACAGTAAGCATTATGCCTTTCCTCTGATACTGTACAAAATGCTTTTATTGTCTGCAGCATTATGTTGCTTCCTGTGTAAGTCAAACAGAATTGCTTCAGCTGTGGTGAATTTTGAGTGACATAATTTAGCAATTTAATCATTATTTTCATTTGAATCACACTTGAAAAATTTTTGCACTGGATTTTCTCCCTTCCTCTTTGGCCTCTCTTTGCTTGGTCCGAGGCTCATAGTAGCACACATTTAATTTGAGTACTCACTTGGAATTGTGTCTTTTGAAGCTCTTAAGACTTCCATGTGTCTTAATTCTAGGATTTATTAAATAAGTGTACCAACTCTGAATTTCACACATTACTTATTAAAAGGTGCCAAGTTATTACACCAACAATGTCTCTGTCACTTGGTTGAAGGCAGGTAGCAGTTGTGTTCTGTGTTGGACTTGTCCCGCAGATCCCAGCTAATCCTTCTGTGCTGCTGAGGACAAGGCCCAGAACTCTATTTTAGACACAGTGGATAGCCAACTAATATAAATAGTCCTCTCCATCATAAGGAATGTTTTAAAAAGATATGTTTTAGTAAGTGGACTAATGGAAGAAGCAAGCTATGAGTTGTAATGGGTAGCAGTAGTGTCATTTGGGATGGTGGCAACTTGGGGAAAGCATTAAACATGAGAATGTAGGTTTTACCAACATTTGCTTCACTTTCACAGGCTGCTGCACACCAAGGTAAACAAAAGTCAGGTCAAATGTAATTAACTTTCCACGAAAGGGGAAATGTGATTTTGTTTTGCTGGTCTGTTAGAAAATTTAGCCAGTATTTGGCAGAAAATAATCACTTCAATTTATAACAGGTGTTGAAAATTTTTAAAGATCAAAAATATAATTTTGTACAATTCTATCTATATAGCTCACGTAGACTATTTCTGCTTGGCCTTAAAACTTTCAGCTAAAAAGTATAAATTTTCATAACACTGGCATATTTCAAAGTGTTTTCTGAATATATGATGTTGGAGGAGATGAGACTATGGGTGAATGATCAGCAAAGTGTTTCAGAGTTGTATTGAAAATGCCTTAAACAATGGAATCAATCTCTGTTAGGGAATTTCTCCACATTAGCTCCACAACAGGAGCTTCCCCTAGATCAGTGATAGCGAACCCATGGCACTCATGTGTCTTTCCGTTAAGGCAAAGGAAGATCATGTAGAGTTGCTTTTTTAAAACTAAAACTCAGTATTCAAGTTTCATTGCAGTATTGGCACTTTGGGATAAATAAGTGGACTTGGGGTTGCAGTTTGGCACTTGGTCTGTGAAAGGTTCGCGATCACTGCCTAGATTTATCAAAATTATATGGCTCTGTAGTGATTATCTCCATCAGTCTCATTTTCACAGATGTCAAATCTGAAATTCAGAATGCGGAATATTCTGGAATATACTCAGAACTGGAACAAGAACCAGTCACCTGGCTCCTAGTTTAATAAACCTTCAAAATTTCTCACTCTTTATTTTTTTTTCATTTCAGTCGAAATTCTGAACAGCAGAGTTACGGAGTATCGGAATCTCTCCATGAGAACCTCCATATGGCCTTTCTATATGTATTCTCATACATCCTCTTCTAGCAACACGACAATAAGCATGGTGCAGTCAATATATTAAACAAAGTGAACGTGCCAGCCAACAATTTCAAATGAAAATAAAGCATTAAAATCATTAGAGATGTTAAATCCCAATCAGAAAAATAAGTACCATCTATCTCGTTTGAATTATTAAGTAGAATGTGATCATAAAATGTTGTGATTTTTTCCTGTAATCATTATACTAACCAAATTTCCACAGTGCACTATTAGCTTACTGTACATTTTGGTGGCGAAATGTTCATCTGTTTTTGAAGTGTTACCTTACTGCATTGTTTACAGTCTATTGAATTGATTTAGAATGTAATAGCTATATCCAGTACCATTTTCCCCGGGGTGGTATTGTATTGGGTTGGGTTGGGTTTAGTTTTCACATATTATAGTGTTTTGCTGTGTGGTGTTTGATACAAATTAAAATATTATTAGTAGGGAACAGAAGTTTATGTGCTTGAAAAACATGGCAGGTTCATGTTAATAATGCTCTCTTTAGAATATTTCTGTAGGTTTCTTGGGGCGCACATTTATAATGCCTCACTTTTGAGTGTGCACAGAACCTGTTCATAAATATGCATGTGTATAATTTGTATCTGAAGATCTAACCTTGCATAATTCAATAAAGTTACTGGTTTTTTTGCAAGAGGGAAATAACTAGCCATACAAAGTAGAGAATTCCTTAAAACATTAACCCTTAAGACACTCCTCTTAACTAGCTTGAAAAACAATTCACTTTTTAATGATTTTTTTCAACATTTCTACTAAAAATTATGTAAAGTTATCATTACATGCTTTTGATTCTCAAGAATGCTGTCTCCTAGGCTGAGTGCCTAAAATTGAACCATTTGTCATCTTCACCTGCAAAAGTGGTACTTGGGGGCTTAAAGGTATGCTAAATGCAGGTTATAAATCAGATAGAAACAGGGGAGGTAGAGATAGTTTTTACACATTGGTGGAAGGTGTATAAAACCATTGCAATATAACCTTTTACACAAGTGTCATTTTCCAAATGCAGATGGCTCTAGCTCTTACACTATTCTTTAAATAATAAAGATGCAATCTAGCACAAGTCAGTCGTGGTGAAAGAGAATTGGTTCTAAATGAGGCCTTTCCTCTTCAAATGGACAATCTTCTCTATTGACCACAAAGGGAGCTTGAGTTCATGTTGGGAAATGGCTGGGATGAGGGCAGGGAGGCATTCAAAATTACCCTTCGACTTACGGAAAAGATGTCCGCACTTGTGCGTCAGTTTAACTGAATTGCCAATTTCATTAAACACTTCGGTGAAGGAGCAAGTTCTGCGATATATGACAAGCACCTCCCTGTCCAAACTTTAACATCAGAACCTTTGGCATCAAAACTAAGCCTCTTTTTTCACTTGTTTAGATTCATTTGCCTTTATGTCTCTTTATAATAGGGTAGATTAGTACACTTTGGTTAATATAGAGTGACTGTATTACACAGAGGTGAGCTGAATTCTCATTAATACTTATGAAATAATTAAACAGGAAAATAGCAATTAATTTCTGTTCTCTGTATTACATTTCCATTCTATTCAGTTATGAGACAGTGGTAGAAACATAATATTTCATTCAAATTTAGATTTAATATTTTCTAATAAATGTATGTTCTCCCACTGGAAAACGTAAGACCATCAGATTTGATATAGAGAAAAGGGTTGTTTTTCTCCTTCAAGAAAATGACCAACAAAGAGAAACTCTGATTTAGGATCCCTTAAGCCAGCTGGTAGGTTACAGTTGCAAAACAATGGAATTAGCAAAAACTTTACATAGTTGATAAAACTGAAACTCAAGATTACATGACTTCCCCAAAGCTAAGTAGCCATTGTGAGACCCAGAACAGTCTCTGGACTCCAGCTGTAAATCTTTTTCAGGATGTGCTTCAGAGCATTTGAAACTCAGTCTCAAAGCATTTTGCTCAGAACCCAAAAGTGTAAAATTATCTCCAGTAGTTGGTATCTATTGGTCTTAATTATCAATCCAAACCCTGCTCAACTGTGATTTCTAAATAGTCTTGCTTGTATTGAGCCACTGTCATCTATTTAACAGTGTTGTCTGCAGTTAGAGATTAGAATTTGTTCTTTTACCTGGAACTCTTTGAATCACTTGTTTTTCTCTTTCTGGATATTTTAATGTTGCTAGAGAAGAAACGAGGGTATGCCTTTTGAAGATGCCTTGTGTGTGGAGCTGAGTTTTGTGTAATCGGGGTTGGTGCTCCTCCACAGGACACATCTGACCATAGAATCAAGGAAGGGTGCCCCTGAACTCGTCCAGATGTATTCCTTAATGGAGACAGGAACTTTTTCTGTGCAAAATAAACTTTCGTGTAGTTTGACATTTTTGATGCAACATACTATCTCATTTACCTTTTTAAACTTTTGACAAAGATGTACATAGACCTAAAGTACAGCTATTTTCATGTTGCTGTAAGCACTGGAAGACTACTAATGACTTATTTTTAGTAAAAGATTGAGTGAGGAACATTCAGGGTAATTTTATTTTGTTGAGTGCCACTGTTTTCTACATTGTCGGCATTTTAAAAGTTGCCATATAAATTTAAGGAAAGAAAGCTCAAAGCCCTAAAGTTTTGATTAAATTCAACAGTTTTGAGAAAATTAAATTTTAAGATAGCACTCTTTAGATGTGCAAGGACTTATTCAAGAAAAGATATGATTGGTAAGTCATTAGACTATAAATTTCCAGTTAAAAAGACAAGTCACAAAATAATCAGTGACTCTAAGCAAAAATTTACTGGATGCATTGTATATACAAAATTCTAATCACCTATAATTGTTAATTAACATTTTATAACTATTTTACAAGGCCTCTATTTTTATTTATCCAAAATTACTCTTTTTGTCCATTTTTCTCAGCCTTTTGTGAAAATACGCAAGAGTGCTGAAACTTGAATAAGACGGGTCTTACATACTGAAAATCTAAAAGTTATCTTTTAAGAGGTTTTAATAGTGTCAATTTTTTACAAACAGCACTATGTGACCATAATGAAAGTATATTTTAAAAGAGGATTAAGATTAAATTAAGGTAAATGGATTCATAAAAATTGCTATTTAAATACAGTATTTACTTTTGCAATTGGAGCATGATTCCACAACCAGTGGTTGCATTTCATTTCACTTTTCTAGATTACACTTTAATTTGTAGCTAATCATAAAAGCCATCTCCCCCCATTCAAGCGAGTCAGCTCTGTCAGTTTCTGATCACACGAAACGCACTTTGATCTGGTCGTGAGTGCTGCCTACAGTACGAGGCTGTGTTACTAGTGGGAAGCTCCAGCTCACCTGCTCTCCAGTTTGGGCAGATGCCCTCAGCAGGTAATAAATGAAATTACACCTTGAATCAGTTTTCATGGCCTGACCAGTAAGAATAGTGATGTCTAACAAAGAACATTTATGTTCCTTTTTTTTCAAGAGAAGAGGGAAGGCTCAGGGCTTCTTGGAATGTCACTTGGCCCCTTTTTCCCTTATGGAGTCAGTGCGGGTGCCTTAAGTAAAGCACGGCCATGAGTTTTCTGAGTTCTTTCAGTCTGTAGGGTAGGAAGTCGTGCCCAGAATGATGAGAAACTGAAGCGCTCATTCTTTTCTTTTACACATTTTACATACATTGAATTAGAAATAAAGAGAATTTATGGGGGGAATCTGATTTTCCAAGTTCTGATTAAGAATAGTGATAGTGGCCTAATTATATCCGTGCCTGCCAAAGGCAACAATCAGCATGTAAAAGAACACACCAAAAATTTTTGCCAATTTAGCTGATAGCCTAATCAAATTGTAAATATAACTACAAATCTAGAGTCTGGGCGCCAACTCACTGGTGCCATCTTTTCACTTTGCTTATTCTGAGTTTTTATTTTATGACTTTTTATATCTCTGAGTAACTAATGAATTTAAAAATTTAATTTTGAAGGAGAGTTAGAGAAAGTTTATGTTTTATTTTACTACATATATACAGCCTACCTACTTAGATTCTAAACTGACACTAAAGCATGGCAGATCTAGATGGCAGTCCGTAACTGCTCTATACAGTTCACAGTTTAAGAACAAATTTAACTTTATACAAAAATAATAATTGTTGACTGATTATATTTAGTTGTTGCTTTGGCAACAAAACTACAACATGGCTACCTTTCAGACATTTAAGTGTGCGTGTGTGGAAATTTTATTTGTAAGCTCTCTGTGGTTTGTGACAGTATAAGCACATAGATGATATAGCTCAAAACTCAACAGACAGATATGGTTGAATATTTTAATCCCTGAGTCACATGTGAAAGCTGAATTTGTGTCCTGTGACTTATTGGTCAAAAAGTTTACACCACATGGATTCTAGAAGGAGGCTTTATAGTTTTTAGACTTTGTTGTGTGCGTAGGGTTATCCCACAGTATTTTGACTTCAAAAATATATATATATATAATCATTAACTTTTTTATAACTTCATTGAAAATTACTCCATTTGTATAACATCTGTAGTGGCAACAATTCTTTTTCTCTGAAATTATGTATACAAGTATGCATAAAGATTAAAACATGATTGAACATACTTTGAAATGAATTCGTATTTATAAAACGTATAAAGATACTGTGGAATGGCCCCTGAACAGTGTTTAAGAGATATATGCTGCAGTTACCTGATTGTCAAATTTAGGGTGCGAACGTGTGAGACACACCTTTTTGCACTTGTGTACATAGTCCATGAAAGCAATCCTCGGAGCTTTTTTTTTTAATATGAGGAGACTGTGATAATAGTGTTAAAGTCAGTAAGAGAAAGTTATTCCTAAGGCTTTCAAAGGAGGATTTTTTCTTTTTGCTCTAAGACTTACATAAAGCATGTTGCATTGCTGTTGTGGAGGTTTTCTAGTTAGCTACATCTTACTGGAAGAGAAAATTGGTAACGGATAACAGATCAACATTAGCTAACAACACTGAACAATAGTAGAAGTACATCTTTTAGTAACACCACTGGCAAAGATTGTTTTTAAGTCAATCCCTACTTTACACACACATACACACACACAGGTAGGTTATAGCAGAGGTTTTCTTTTCTTTTTTTTTTTTAGGGATTACAAGCGGTGAAATACCCTGCAAATTGCAAGATGGCTATTTTCATTATGATCAAATCTGACCTCATCTTTTCACAGAAATTTAACCTTATGTGGTATCAGTTAGCATGTATATCAATTGATATGTATTCACATGACATTTAAAATATAAATGTTGACCTCTCCTCCTACTTTAAGATGCACAACCCCAAAACAAATTGGCAACCATTGCAAGGTTTCATTTCCTTGTTAAGTATAGCTGGTATATAGGGCAGTTTGCTCCCTTCAAGGAAGGAAACATGCTCCTGGCACCACTGTAGCAGCAGCTTTATTTACATTGTATGTGTCCAGTGGGAGCTGGTGTTGAGCCTCCCTTACCAAGTTACAAAGTACTGCTTCACTGTGCCACTTGAGCCTCCCAATGGTTTGTTTAAATAAAACAGAAGAGAAGGAGCCAAAAGTCTTACATAATACGGTAGCTGGATGAGAATGCGTCAGTCTGACTGCCACTACCAGTTTTAGCTCCGCACCACCTACCGATAGCCATGGAACTTAATTGTCCTCAAGCCATGAGGCCTAGGAAGGGTTGAGGGTAGGAAGATTAAGGGACAGATCACCACAGGTACTTGGAGTCCTTTGCGTCTTGAGGCATGTAGCTCTCAGCCTGGAAAAGGGCAGCATTCTGTGTTAGAAGATCTGGTATTGGGGCATTGCTATCTATTTTGCTAGGTCTCTCAGAGACAGAAGCATAGGGCTGGAGGGCGTGGCCCAGTGATAGTGTGTGTGCTATCGTGGGTGAGGCCTTTAGTTATACTCCCAGAGAGAGACAGACAGAGCCAAAAAGCAGTCCAAGCCTTATAGTTGTTCAATAGCTCAGGGCCATTTGGCTAGAAATTTTTTCTCCCATCAGTTTAAAATCACTTAGTGACCATGACACAACAAACACCCTGACAATCGGACCAGCATTTCCAATGATGTAAACTGTAAACATTCTTCCATTGTGTAGTCAAGAACTCCTCACTTCAACCTTAATGCCAACATACTTTTCCAATTTAACCCATTTCCTTGTGTTCAGATTTCGTGGTGAATCTGTAAGCCAGGAAAAGAATATATTTTCATAAGGTTAGTAGAGATAGGAGATTTGTTCTGTTTCACAGTGCTGGGGATTGAACCTAGGACCTCATGCATGCAAGGCACATGCTTTACCACTAAGCTACATTCCCAGCCTGAGATGTGAAATTTGAAGTCAATAAGAATCATGTCGGAAATAGCAGGAGTGACAGCCCTTGGTGCTCAGTCTTTGGAGCCTAATGCTTTCATGACAGAGCCAAAATTTATATGTATCACTGTTGGATGCCTCTGAAGCACCGGTGATACATCCATGTCTCATTGTGTGCCTTGGGACAGTCCTATCAGGTGATAGAAGCTAGAGGAAAAATGTGATAGAAGCTAGAGGAAAAATACAAACATAGTGACTGTGTTTAAATAAGTAAAACAAGTGGGTGTGCGCAGTATAACAAAGATATGTAATTGAGACCAAAAAAAATCTATTAAGATTTAGCTTTACTAATTCATATAGTTTCCAGCTCCTAAATTTGTCCTTGCCTATAAGGAATTTCTCATTACTACTTAAAAGCTGGAATATTACAAGAAATTTTACCTTTATATAGAACTCTTCTTCCATTATTATATACTGAAAATAAGTATGTATCACTATGAAATAAGTTACAACTCTTTGTAGAAAATAACAGAATCCTTATTAGTCATCTACGTCATGTTATTTTTTAAAAATATGTTTGTAACAAGACCTAAAGTAACACAATTATTATATATAAGCTTTTACCTCCCAAACGCACAATTTAAAGATTTATCTATCATAGAGCTGCTTGGTTCGAAAGCTTTATTTCTGTATACAGATGTTATTTGTTAGTGATGGAAACCAAATTATTTTGTTGTTGTGTCTTTTGTGTCCAGCAGTAGAAGGAATGATATAATCATTACATCATTAGATTCTAGGAATGCCCTTTTCAAAAATATTTCCTTTTATTTTTATTGTTTCTGCTTAAATTCATACAAAATGAGCCATTTGTTTCCAAATTCAAGGCTTTAAATTATATATATATATATATATATATATATATATATATATATATAGGTTTTGGGGTCAATTCTTTGTGTTGTTCAGGATGGTCTGAAACTCCTGGGTTCAAATAATCCTCCCCCTGAATTAGTTGGGTCTACAAGTGTGTGCTGCTATGCCTAGCTCTAAATTAAGATTCTTTTTAAATAAAGGGTTACTCCTAAATAATACTTTTTAAGGGTTAATTGTATTGCACTTACATAATAACAATCTGGACTGTAGAAAACTGAGGAACTATTTTGAGAAGAAAAAACAATGTAAACATACTATAATAAAGTGTTTAGCCCTGTACAAAAACTATGGATTTAAATAATCAGAATATTTTACAAATAAAAAACATTCCCATTATGGCATCATATTTTGCCTGCAAAATTCAATAGCTCATTTCCTCAACTGCAGGTATGTTGATTTTTGTTTTTTTCCAAGTTCTAGTGGTACAGTGCCTGTCCGTGTTCATGTGCATCTTGTAACTCATTTTAGTATGCTACATTTATGTTTAATCTTGTTCTTTTAATAAAGTATATAAATTTCATGGTTCTGTCTTTTTTATGAATCCATATTCATACATTAGGAGCTCACTTAAAAGCTATGCATGTCCTGGCATATCAGTCCCAATATTTTGCAATTCTAATACAAAATTTAAATTTGTGATTTGGTTTAATGTTATACTTCATACACAGAGTAAGTTTACTTCCAAATATTTCCAGTATTTTCAATTTTGTAAATAATATATCCCTGTGTTAGATGTATTATTCAGATAAGATTGAAGTTACTGACACAAGAAAGACACTTGTATTTTAGTAAAAGAAAAATAAGAATCTTGAGATAATGCTTACTGATTCCTGTTGTGCTTGAGAGATAAGCACAAGGTATATTCTAAGGTATATTCTAAGACATGTTATTGGAAATTTGTGGGTGCCAGGTATTCATGTCCATCCTGCATCTTCAGTGTGATGTATGAAACCAGGGTTGTTCATTTCATCCTTTTCCAGATGGGCGTGATAATGAGATGCGTGCGTTTTTCCATTAAAATGTTTTGTCACTTAAAATTGCTCTTCTCCAACAAATGGGACAGGAATGAAAGGATAATCATTTTTGTTCTTTAAGAAAACAAATGTAATTTGGTAATGCTTTATTTTGTCAGATTCCTAAAACCTTCATACAAAGCAATCCAGAATTTCTCTGCATTGATCACTTCTATAGACAAGGAGACAAACCCTAGCTGAAGAGCATTTGGATCAGAGGTTGTGGCAGAGTAAAGTATTATTCACCTATTTATAACAGTGACGTGTCCAGAGAGCAGGTTAGGCTCCCGTCCAGTATAAGCTGTACCATATGGATGTCACTTGCCCTTTGTGCCCTACTTTCCTACTTCTAAAGTCGTTCCTACTTTGGTATTTCTTGATAAGCTAACTATAATCAAAACCAACTTTGATGTATTGTGTGTGCCTCTGTGAGTCCAATAACCTTAGCATTAAACCAGTTCAGTATATAGACATTTGCAAGAGGTTTTTGGCCTTTTCAGGTTTTGGTTTGTCTCTTTGAAGCTGCTGAATGATAAGGAATTAGGGCAGGCTTCCCCAGCCCTGGTTAAAATGGAGTCTTGGAGATTTATTTGTTGGGAGAAAGGTGGCCCACAGACAAAACCATATGTAAACTAAGTTTGTTTTGGGTACTTCTCAGCTTCTCTTCAGAGCGTCTTTCTAAGACCACCCCCTTTATTCATCCCTCACAGTGGCCTTTAGCCCTCTAAAAGCTCTAGGACAGCAATTTGTCAGGCCTGCATCCTTCTCTGTTTCAGAACTTTCTTGTTGGGCTTCTCAAGCTAAGGGACAGCAACTTGCAGCTGAGAATCTGAGAGAGAAAATCTTAACTCTAGTGTCAAAGAATGGCAATGTTTACGGTGCTGTCCCTCCTAGGAGTATTTGTTTTTAGGAAGGCATGATGCTCCAGTGGTGCAGTATCAGACAGCCACGTGCACATGTTCCCAGGAGGCACAGCACGGCCATTCTATAATGCTGCAGTGTTAGGAGATGTGCTTTCATGAAGCCATATTCTAGGCATTAAATCTCAACATTTAGTAGCAGCAATGAAATTCCTACAGACGAGTGCTGCAATGCTTTACCACCTCAAGAAGGCCAAGAATTCAAGGTTTATAATTTTGTACTTTTCAGAAAAGTCCTGAAATAGTGATGAACCTATAATATTGGCTGGATAGTGATCATCCCCAAATTCCATGGCCTAGAATTCATTCCCATGGTCAACATCTGTAATGAGCATGACACAGTGACAGGCCTACACACAGTTATATCTCTGGGGAAACCTAAAGCCTACAAGATGTGATAAAAAACTAAGGTGAATGTTTAAATATTTTAATTACAATAAAAGACATATTGCCATTAATCCTCCTCTAAATAATCCCAATCACCTTGAGCACACTTAACCCACTATTTTTGCCACTTTCTGAAGCAGTTCTGAAAGTCTACTTTCATGAGGGTTTTTAGTTGCACTGTTCTGGCTGTCTGGATGCATTGAATCAATTCAAAATCTTTCTTTTTCATGGTCATTTTGACTTTGGGGAAGAGCCAGAAATCACACGGTGCCAGGTCTGCTGAGTAAGGGGGATGACAATACAGTCATGCCTTGACAAGCGGCCTTGCTGCTGGGTGGTAGGCGGCGGCGTATTCACTGCATAAAGACAGAAAAGACACTTCTGAACCATGAGATAAGTATGTTCAGAGTGTGGGGAGTATTTTGAGGGGGATTCATAGCAATATGCCTTTTAATGAAATACAATTTTAAGTTAACACTCATTGTATATTTCAGTCACACCTGGTACACTTGCTGAGATTCAACGGGTAAACACACATACTTTGATTCTTTTAACTGGGCTCTTCGCTGTACTAGAAGTTGCTATTTAAATGAGCTCTCCTAAATTTTACTTCTACTAGTTGAACACTTGTCCCCTAAGCAGGAGGACAGTGGGTTTCTGGGAAGTGAAAGTCCAGAGCTCCAAGCACAATACTTTACATAGAGAGTGCTGCCACCAGGACAGAGGGTAATGTTTATGAAAGGTACAGATGATCTGACTCTCACCTGTACAAACAGATCCCCAAAGCAAAAAGCACAGAATTGTGAAGCAGGTGCAGAAATCCACATAAGAAGGCAATTCTGCTCAGAGTAGGCTGGTACTTTTGTACATGGAAGCAGAGCACAGTGAAAGGACCACTGAGGTACCCAGTGCTAGGTACAGTTTCCTTGATGAGAGAGGACGCTGTTGCCCTGCGAGTGATACCATGTGCCATTTTCATGTACAACC
>PVLD010009000.1:0-79980 GCA_004027595.1 Dinomys branickii
CATATCACTCTGATATATGTGCACCCATGTTTATAGCAGCACAATTTGTAATAGCTAAAATGTGGAAGCAACCCAAGTGCCCATCCACAGAAGACTGGATTAAAAAATTGTGGCATTTTTATACAATGGAATATTATTCAGCTATAAAGAAAGACAATTTTGGGAACTTTGTAGGCAAGTGGACAAAACTGGAGTTCATGCCTTCATTCTCTATGTGTGCACACATGAACACATGTACACACACACACACACACATACTATCACATTGCTCTTTGCACAGCTCACACCAATCACATCGTCCTCTGATCCACTGCTTAGCACTCTAACCTAGCCGTGAAGTGGGATGAACTATGACAATCAGCTTTCTTGTTTACCTTTCTTTTGACTCTAATTTCTTTTGGTCACTGACCATTTGCCTGCTGTTACCCAGCATGGTACCTATGCCACACTGGGATCAAGTTCTGGGCAAATGGTGTTGGATTTGCACATTAGCAATTATATACAACAATGCACACTTACAGTGATCAAATAGACAAATATAGGAACTACAACATTTGAATTCTCCCTGTACGGGCCTGACACTATGTGTAATTAAATTATTAATTAAGTTTGTGCCTCAAGTTCCTCAACTTTAAAATGGAGAAATCATAGTACCTCCCAGAGTGGCCATGGATAAACATACAAAGAGTTTTAAAAGTGTTTGACCCAACATTTTATTTCAGCTAGGACTATTATTAGTTGTTATTAACCAGTTGTTTTGAAATCACCAATGTCTGGATGTTTTATGAGTACCGATCATAGCAAAATAGTCATGCTGAACATGTGAGCTTTTCAAGTTAGTCAGTAAGACTAACCACAGCAACAGTAGCCCTGGAGTATGAGGCCCCTCACTTGGTGCTGTTGCTGCAGTAACTAGGATGCTTCCTTTGTTAAGCACTTAAACATTACGTGTATGAATCCCACAGTAAATCAAAATGCATTGCAAAATAAAGTACCTCACCTAAGATAACGAGTCTGTACAATTTCATTAACTTTGGAATGTATACTGTTCTTTGGTTTTGCTCTCTCTGGACTGGTAGACTAGTGCCTCCACCAATAGAATGTACCACTAACCATTAAAGTGTTAAGTAAATGTGATTGGTTATGACCAACAAATCATTTTCTCTGCTTATTTCATTTATTAGCACTTGCACATCAGGATTTTGATATTCTAAGTCTTATGTCTTAATAACATTGAATATATAGATCTAGGTTTATAGCTATCACTCTCTCTGTCTCTCTGGTGCTGGGCCCTGAGGAAGCAGACAGTGAGGTGGGTCATGAGTAAAACCTGGCCCACACTTAACTCTCTTGGATTGTCTTGCTTTGATGTTCAAATTCAACGAAGATTGAAACCTTAAACCACTAACCTGTATTCATCAATACTGGATTAAAGAGTACCAACTGAGGAGTGTTAAAAATACCAAGTTTTTCTTTAATAAGCTTTGCCTCAAGCCAACATTTTTATTTGATTCCCAAATTCATGAACAATGACACAGAATTCATGTTCTTTCCATAATCAAAAGTCTATAATGTCTCATATAGCTATGATAAGTGAATAAACCAATGTAAATCTTTTATTGTGAGTCTGCAAAGATTGTGGGTTATAAAATGGAGAGAATGAATACTCCTATTGACCAGATGCAACTGATAAAACTCTGAAACTGTGCACAGCTAACAGTGTGTTGGCTGCTGGTAATCTTATTTCAAAAATAAAGACAGCTGAGATTTTGTATTAGTCAAGTATGAGAGAGAAATTATCATTCTGAAAAGAACTGAGGATCCAACTCCACAACCCCTGAGCAGAATCCATGTCTCCCCTTCTTAGCCTTATGGCCTCCAATGGAGGAGATGCCGAGAAGGAATTCTGGGAATATCTACTGTGTGTGCCAGAGCTGAAGAAGAGCTGATATATTAGAGGATTTCTCACAGGTTTAATTAATTCTAATCACATATGTAATGTATTTGAAGACATTTCTCCAGCAGGGCTTAGTGTCATCTACAGCTACATTTTCTATAGGGAATTGCGTTTGATTTCAAAACCCAACAAATACAAACCCAAAGTTCATGCTTCCCAGAGTATTTTCCTTAAAACAGCATAACATGAGCCAGAGCTTATTGGAAAATAAGCAATGTAAGCAGAATTCAGGTCTCAGAATAATTTCTTTGCTGAAGGAAAAGGCCTTCACACCTATACACTGGTTAAAGCGGGACCTGTCAGGTAAATCAGCCTGACCCTGGGGGGCATTGATATCTGAGGAGAAAGAACACCGAAAAAATGACTGAGAGGTCCCCTGGGTCAGAACCCTGCCCATGACACTGACACCAGATTAGTGAGCAAGGGAGCCGGAAAGAACGAAAGATTTAGTTATCAGAAAGGATCTGTGAGCCCACAGGACCCTGCAGACCCTACAGATCCACTTAAAAAGGTACCAAGGACTGAGGCTGTCACCACACACACCCCGAGGACATATGGCCAATGGGTTGTTGATAAATATTTAATACCCTGAAACACGGGAATCTGACGCCAAACCACTAGGGTTACAAAGAAATAGAAGCACCGGGACAAAGCTAGGGCCTGCTGCCACAGTGGGGCTGTGTTACAAGCTCAGCTCTGAGACCAAATTTAATACTCACTCCGTGCACACTACACGACTCCCCGCAGAACGCTGCAGCCGATTTCCTGTTTAGTGATAGCCGTCTTCCTTGGTTCAGCAGCTCTAACTCAGGGAAACTGCATTGTTAGACAGCCGCATCTGTCATGTGTGCTTATGCACGGATGCTACTCGCTCTTTCCTCTTGGAATTTCGGAATCCCCAAACCAAACAGCAGTGTTGTTTACTTTCTCTTAAATTGGTCGTGCTCTCCCTAGCTGGGTGATGTGCAACACACTCTCTGCTAGTTGGCCCAATGTGAGAGCCAGGCCATCTGATGGTGATATATTTTAATTTTCTAGCCAAAAGTCTGAATTTTGGGTGATGATGAGTATGGCCCACTGTCATCTAGTCCTGAAGAAACTGTACAGAACCAAACAGGCACTAAATTGACGAGTGCACCTGAGCTTTCTCCCACACGGTGCCGCTGACTCACACCCAAAAGGAGCAGTCTGAGGTGTTACTACTGTGACTGCTGGCCACACTGGCCCTGCTCTAAGTGTCACAGGTATGTAGTGTCCCTCAATTTTCATAATAGGTATACAATAGGCATCATTATCTGCAGTTTGTGGAAGTGAAATTGGGACTCAATGTCATCAGTCCCAGAGGGGAAAGTCCCAAATTAAAACAGGATTCATCCCATACGAAAGCCAGTGCTGTTCACTAACAAACTGTAGCAAGAGTTTCTAAAAAGTCTTTGTAGGGTAAGGGTCCCGTGAAATCAGCCAGGTAAAAGAAAAAAGTGGAACAGGCTGAGAGGAAGACAGAGATAGAGCTATAAGAACTGTTTCTGAGCCGGATATGGTGGCACATGTCTCTACTCCCAGCATTCTGGGAGGCTGAGGCATGAGGATCACAAAAGCAGCCTGAGAAACTTAATGACTTAAGGGAGATGCTGTCTTAAAAAAACAAAAATAAAAAAGGGATAGGGCTTATTTACATTTTCAGCTTCTCACACGGGGAGACAATGCAGTGTTTACACATGTGAGTCTGATTTATTTCACTTATGAGTATGGTCTCACGTTGCATCCATTTACCTAAGAGGCCTCAAGTTTATCCTTCTTTATAGCTAAGTAGTACACCATTGTACACAAATACCATACCTGCTTTTATCCGGCCCTAGGCTGATGAGCGTTTGGGTTGTTCCTAGCTATTACTGTTATTCTCCTATTATTTTGTAGGAAATTTTGTTTTAACTGTTTTCCATAAAATTAGAAAAAGGGGTAGGGATGTTCAGTGTGAAGGGCTTTAATGCTCAGTACTACAAGAAATTATATTTCTCACTACATTTCTCTTCTTTGATGCTGAAGAAAAACCCATAAACTGCAACTGAACTTTGTTTTAGTACCAGGGAAGCAGGGCCAGCACAGAGCTGGCAAAGAGCACAGAGATACATGAGGTAAGATTGTGTCCCTGTGCTGACTGTGGTAGATACAGATCCTGCAGCAAGACCTAAGACCAGCTAAGCCTCTTATCTCTCTGATATCAACATAGAGTTTAGACAAAGTCTAGTGTAGGCTCAGGTTAGTGTGAGAGGCAAGAGTGGTGTTGGACGAGGTTGAAAGAGTCGGAAAGGGTTTGGTTCTGCCTCACCAGTGGCTACACTGACTTGAGGAGGACTCAATTTTCCCTTGTTTCCTGGGTACAAAATACTTATAACATGTGTATAGATACATTTAACTCATAGCTTCTTTGTTTTTGAAGTGGGATCTCCTTATGTAGCCCAGACTGGCCTTGAACTCACTACACAGCCCAGGTCGACCTCGAATTCACAGTGATCCTCCTGCCCCAACTTCCCAAGTGATGGGATTAGTGGTGGGCACACTATGCTAACTTCCATTTAACCACTAGTGGATGAGGGTTTTGACAATTATTTATGCCCATTCTGGTGTTCTGATTGCAATGGAAGATAAAGCATCACCCCTGCCCCCCCACACACACACGCACACCCATCATGGACTGGTCAGTCCTGAGCCAGACAGCGGCTGTTAGGGCAGAGTCTGACACACAGTTCCCAACTGGAATCTTAGCTTGCAGTCAACCCATGTGTCTGCCAGGAAGTCAGGTGATCAAGTCTGTATTGCATTACTCATTGTCAAAATTTCAGCCAAATGAGGAACATATGTAAAACTTATAGGCATTCTGGCATCACTCTTAATTAGTAACCACGATCTGAGCATTTGTTATTTAAGCTCATTTAATTCTAGCCAGATTACAGTGCGCTGCAGTGCAAGCTGCCTCCTTCATCACCAGGCAAGGTTCTCCGTGCAGGCTTCAGGGAAGCACAAAAAGTCACCCTCAATCAGCTCCCAGAGTCACTGTCCTGAGCTGGGGGTAGCTGAGCTACCAGGGGCAGCACCTTGGCTATGGGGACACCAGGCAGCAGTGTCAGGGAATGGCTGCAGACCAGTGTACCTCAGTAACGGCCACAGGCTTTCTTAATTTTCCACCATGTGTTTCATAATAAACATCATTTGAGACCCATGCTTTTGTGAGAGTCTACACTCACTCAAGAGATCAGGGAAAAGAAACTCTTCACAACAGAGACAGCAGGGTCCGGAAATGTAACTGTTGACCTGGGTGGAGAGTGGGGTGTTTAATGAAGATTAATGAATATTTAAAAATAAAAACAAGGGTCAGAGTATGGGTTCAAAACCTCTCCATGGGCCATGTGTATACATGTAAGAGAGCTGGATGTGCTGTGGTCAGAATGCTACAGCTCTTTCTACTAAAACCCCAAGGATTTGTCTCCTCTAGATACACTCTGTGCTGGAGTATGCAGAAAGTCAAGGGGGCTGAAGGAATCAGGAAGAACAAAGGCATTCAATAAACTCTCCTCTTCTCTCTCCTTTTGGGGAAAGGAGGTCGCTATTTCAGGACCTTTGCTGTGAGGTCTGCATTTTGATCTAAAGAAAAAGAAGAAAAGGGAGGAGGGTGAAGAGGAGGAGGAAGAAGAGGGAGATCTCAGAGGCAGGAGGTGGGGCCCAAGGGAAGGGAAGGAGTCATCCTACTGTGGACAGGAACCACACACTGTCCTCCAGGCCATCTCTACTGTCACCTGGGCGGCCCCAAGCCTGGATTCTAGTCATTGTCGTGCTCCTCCTTCTCTTCACTGGCCCAAGAAGAAGTGAAAGTGCAGAACCTTCCAGATCTTTTCAAACTTGTATGTTCTATTTTTATTTTATGTAATGCAGCCTTTCTTCTCTGTGACTTTTAGTGTTTGACATAAGTTCTTGCTTAGATAAGTTTAGACAAAATTGAGCCCTTTGAGAAAGCTTTGTTATTGGACTTAAAACTTCTTTTGATGGGCCAGTGTGTATTTAGGGCCTTCTGTGTGTTCAGCCCTCTGATAAGAGGTGTTGTATGAATCATACAAAGTGACAAAGAGTTTTCAGGTCAGCCCAGAAAACAGAAAATGTACTGGAAGCAGTGAGTAAATGGGCAATGCTAGACAGCGTGATGAATTGTGAGGTCATCTACAGAGCAAAGGGCATCAAAGCAGGGGTCACACACAAGTTGAAGTGATCTTAGGGCTTGGAAGGGACAGAACTGAGGCTGGGCTTTGAGAAACATCTACAGAAGGACAAAGGCAGATTTAGTTTAAGCAAACAAAGAGAAGTCATTTATAATTTACATGATGAGTGTGAACAGGAATAAGAGCAGAGAGGTTGGAGGAACAGAAGGAGATAGAGACATTGAAGAGAAATAGTCATGGAAGGAAGGGGTGGGAAGTGCGAGAGAATGATGTGGAATCAGCAAGAAAGCCTCAGAGGTCTGTGAAATGGAAAATATATATTATCTGTCACTATGTATGTGTTTGGCTTTGAACTTACCTGTCAATCGCACTGTAGTCTTCCACAGTATTAGTCTGTTTTAATTTTATATTTATATAAGCATTTTTCATACAATACATACATTTCAAAAACTTGTCACTGAAAATCTGTAAAATATATATCAGCCCAGAGGCATGTAAATTGAATCCATGTCTTACGCTGTGGTAGTTGGGGGACCTTGGACACATAACTATTATCCACCTAACCCTGTTTCCCCATCTGTAAAATCAGAGCATCAGTAAAATTGTCATGAAAACTAAGTGCACTCTGATATCAGAAGCTTCCAGAGCAGTGCTGGGCACAGCACAAGCATCCGATAGCTGTTAGTGCCTGAGCAGATTTGCCGTAATTTATTCAATCATTGCTCAGTTTCAGGAATTTGCATTATTTTCAATTTTTCACTACTAGAAGAGGCACTGCTGTGTGTGTCCTGGTGTAAAAAGCTTTTTTGTTGTTTAGAATTAGCTGTTTCTTTGGGAGAAAGGTTCCCAGAATTGGAATTACCAGAGTCAAAGGGTGTGAATATTTGAAGATGTTTGTTACATGGTGCCAAAGTAACTCCCAAAAGAGCCGTGCAGCCTTGCCCATGTGAGACAGCATCTTCTTTAGGAAGAAAGAAAGAAGCTGCCCACGGAAGAGAGAGGATTCATATGTCAGTATTTTGGGTCTCATTTGCCTTCCCTTGGTGAGGAGTGGAAACCAACCTACCTTTGTCAAGGAGCAGCACAGCTATTTCTGTGCATTATCCCTCTGTGCTTTTCTCAATGTGGCCCTTGAGATCCGGACCATTTAATAGTGCTCTCTCCTGGCGCTCTGTGTTCAGTCTGTAGTCAGATGACATCTAACAGGCACTAGTGCATTTCCCTACAGTTGTCTTCACGTCATTAAATCCATATGCGGCCTCTTCTGCGTAAAGAAGAATGTCGACTCGTAATTTCTGAGCAACCATCCTTAACAATTCTCAGTACCTGCAGCAATGCTCCATATATAGCAGGTTTTCAAGAAATAGCTAATACACCAGAGTATCATTTTTCTTTACTACTCGAATCAACAGCTTTCTGCAATTTAAAGTTTGTTCCTTTTCAGATAACATTATGTATATATATACATATGTGTATTCAGGATATGGCTCTTGACTGCAGTCACACGCTTGTATTAGTGGAAATGCCAAGCCTGTACCTTATTTCCCAATATATTATTGAAGCTTCGTCAGGGAAAGAGTATTCATTGATAAATCCAAATACCATAATCAGACACTTAGACTCAGGGAACTATTCCTGCCATCCAAAATCTCTACCCCATTATCCAAAATGCACTCAGGCCTGCAAAATGTAGAGGAAAAGATGCCACTGCTTCTTCTCAATACTTTTTGGGCACAGGAGGTTTGATGGATAGCAAGGAATAATGAAGTGAATATTCTCCTGGACAGTCTGACGTAAGCAGGGGAGGCAGAATGGCCTATATTTCATGAAGCGGAACGTTGGCAAGGGCCAAACTTCAGGCTCTCAGCACTCAGGTCCTTTCATTACCATTTGTTATTTTTATACATTGGTAGTTATGGATGTCAATGGCATTTTAATATCCCAGTACACTCACTCCCACTAACACTTCATGCCTCGTGAATCATTTCTAAATCAAGAGCCTGACTAGTAATATGTTTTAACACTTTCAATAACAGGGCTGAGCGAAAGGGAAGAGGACGCTGTCTCCTGGGTACACAAGCCTCTCTCCCACTTAGTTTATTGTAAGAAACTCTATTTTTCATTTATTTCTATGAGATTTATAGAGAGCATTTCCTCCAGAGAAATCTATTCAGAATTGCAAACACTTAGCTGATTTGGCAGCCTGGTATTAATTTTTACTTATTTTACACGTTAAAATACTTTAGACTTAGAGATTGCTCACTATATTCTTATTAAATCCCAAACCAAGAACTAAGCTCCTCCATGAAGTCTTCATTTTATGATCAACACCTCCCGGCTAAAACAAGCACCTTAAAAAATATCTTAAAAGCAGAATGTGGATGAGCTAAGCCTCATTTCCCAGTTCTACCTTTCTATTACACTGGGTGTTCTGTCTCGTTGTGTAGAAGACGGAAGGCACTGGCTTTTCCTCCCAGTGCCTCTACACGATGATCAAGACCTTGGGTCTCGATTCAACAGATCACAACATGAGATTCATAAATCCACCTTTGGCAGTGTCACTCATTGCTGTCTATAGCTACCTCACAAGTTGGGACAAGAGCATCTTTCTGAAGAACTTGAAATTGAGACTGAGAAAGGTTGGGGGGAAAGGGAAAAGCATTCAGAAGACGAGAAATTAGAAGAGGGCAGGATGCACTCAGAAACCCGTGAGGAAACTCTCCTGTGTTGTAGAATCAAAAGGAGCATGAGAAGGTCATAGGGGTCAAAGGAACACACACATGTCCAGGAGACCAGAAGCTGCAGATGGGTGGAGAGGAGGGAGTCAGAGGCAGAGAGAGTCCTGAAGGCTTTCTAGAGCCTCTATCCACCTTTCCTCTTGTCCCATTTGTACTCTTTGGCCTCAGTATACAATCTTTACATCTTTAAATAAATATCTTCTCTTTGGTTCAGACCAAATTAGATTGGTTTCTACTGCTTAAAATCAAAGTATTCCAATACATAGGATTTTAAATGTCTTGCAGTCAAATCATCCCAGTCCATAAGATTATAAACATCTCTCATTGGACCATGAATACTTAAGATTCCACTTTACCTATCTCAATTTTATCCTAAAATATCTAAATAGGGACTATGAATAGCATATGCTCAATTAGTACCTGTTAAAAATGTTAATCACTGAAATATTCAGCACATGCTTGAAAATATCACCTGGAAGAGATCCATCCTAAATCTTTGGCGATGAACTTAGCCATTTCTGTTTGGGAGTTCGTATATTCTCCCTATCTAGGGGTGAGAAAGATGTGATGTAATTTCAGGTGATCTCAAATTTCCTTTCTGGTTAAAAAAGGGGGAAAATAAAGCATGGCTTTATGGTTTCTACTTTTCCTAAATGCTTCTATCTCATATAAAGTAGGCTGCACATACACATAATTTCTTAAAGAAAGACTTTAACTGTTCTCCTATTCACAAGAGCTAGACAGCTACTTATTTATTATATAATGACTCACTGAACACCTTACATCATGCTAGATGCTGGGTTAAGCACCAACAGTGAAAGAAAGCATGTCCAACGATGCACTCACTGTCTGTAAGCATTATAAAAATACGTAATCACAGCAGTTGACAAAGTTCTGGAGTAGGCATCTCTATGAAACACAAAAGAAAGCAAAACTCAATGTAAGGGAAAACAGAGATTCTCTCCTGAAAGGATATATGCTTTCAACTGGATACTGACTAGTAAGTAGGAGCGAGATGATTCCAGCAAATACAAAATAGTTTATACTAAGTTATACAAAATAGAGCATAAAATAGCAATGGTAGGGTGGTTGTTTAAGGCAGATTATGTAGGTAATTTTTATAAAACTTACTTAGAGTTATCACCTAGCAAGCCAGGACACAATAAAATGTGATTATTTTCTAAAGTGGAAGGTAAAGATTGTCACACGTATGTAAATTAAATATTTAATAGTTGCCATTATTTAAAAATTACTGCATCAAGTACTGTGTTAAACATTTTATAAATGTATTATGAATGTACAAGGAAACAATAACTCTCTTGTGGAACTGTCAGATGCAGTGTCTGAGTTTACGCACAGCCCTAGGATCTGCCACTCCCCTCTCCACACTGGTCCCCCTTTCCTACCTTGTCCTGAGAACCAATCTCCTGCACGGTGGCTCCTTGATGGTGAATACTGCCCTTTATTCCTCTAGCAACTGCAGGTATGCAGGAGGAGTCTAATAACACTTTGATGGATAAACTGATTGAAATGTATTCGGTCACCGGTGAGTGGCAGAAGCACAATGGAGAGGGCTACTGTTTACAGTCAGAAAACTCACATCCAACCGGAACGCCACTCTTGATTTCCCTTCTCCCCCTTTCTCTGTGTGTGAAGGACACTGCCATCAGGATGACAGCAATGACAGCTGTGTAGAAGAAGCAACAGAAGCAGAGGGAGGTGCCAGCCATTTGGAGCACGCATAGTGAGGGCTCCGCCCTTCACCTGTCTGGGTGTGCCCCTACAGTCCTAGGGCTGTACCTTCCAGGGCCCAGGAGCCACCGAATAGTACCCGATATAAGTGAAGCATATGATATAGATGCAAATGACTGTGTGAAATGCTAAGAATGCATTGGCATAGATGTGACCTTCGTGAATACGCCATAACAGAAATGAAGGAGAAAATTAACTTGACCTGGAGGAAACTACTTTTCTTCCAGGGACTTCTCCAAATATTCACTATCTGTATCTTTTAATTCTTCCTCAGTGAACAGGCTTCAACCAGCTTCAACTCTACCTCTGGGGGAGTAAACTAGCACAAATATTTCTACATGATGCGTAGAGTAGCAACCATAGAGGGAAGAGTCAAGATGAAAAGAGTACAGTGACCCAACTTTTCAACACAACCATCTGGATCGATATTTGGGGTCTGGGGCCCAAGTCCAAGCTCAAACCATGAGGGCAGAGAGGGTCTTCTCCCCAAAGGTCTGGCCACCAGGCCAGCTGCAGCCAGTGAGAAGAAGCTTTATATTTAGAAACATCTAAAATAAGCACTTGCCAGCAGCAGGGCATGAGGCTCCAGGCCCCCCGGCCTGTGAAATATTTTGAGAATAGATCAAAACAGTGTTTACAAATGTGACATCAACAGAGTGAGAGGTGTTTCTTATTTTTCTGGGCCTAACTTTCCAATGAGTCCAGAAGACTACATTGAGATTAAATGGAGGAATTGTTCAATAAAGGCAAACTAATACTTCCTGTATACTCTTGGAGTCAAGGAATGTAGATTCAAGACTCCATGCCACCACTTTCTTTCTGGATAACTGAGGAGAGTCACTCAGTCTGTGGGTCTCGGTGACTTCTGTGTTGAGTTAGAAGATGGATGCTGTGGGACTCTGGTTAGGTAGCTGTAGAGCAAATTTATTGGAAGGATGCTGGTTGCTCAGAAACTGAGAGAAGACCGGGAGAATCAGGACAGGAAAAGGCAGGATTCTGAAAGGTTCTGCAAACCCAGAGTGGAGACCACTACACAGTCTAACAAGAAAGCTCACACTGGAGCAAACAACCATCAGCTCATCTCTTTCCTTGTGTGCTGCTTTCCTAAGCGAGAGATCAAGCCTGTTAACCTTGGGTCTCTGCTTGCCTCTGATTTGTTGAAGTCAAGCTTGTGCAGGGCTAAAATGCCACCAAATCTGCACAGGAGGGGTGAGAGTCCATTCCCCCAGAGGAAGCACGGCTATCGTGGCTGGAAGAAGACAACAGGATCCTGGCAGCTAAAAGTACATCCCAGTTTACTTCCCTTGGCACAGGTTCCTTTACAGGAGTTTCATTCTGGGGTTCCATTCAGATGTTATTACACCAGAGAAATATCACCTAGACAGAAAGTGAACATGTACTGAAAGGCAAAGGTGGTCCTCCAGAGAGTTATTAAAGCTTGAGTAGTCCTGCAAAGGTGGACTTTGAACACTTCCAAAGAGATCTTAAGCTGGGTCAGGATGGGAAGGTACCACTGTCTTCCCAAGTGGCTAACACATTCTATATATACTTTCCTCCTGGTGTCTTTTATATAACACCTAATGACAGCCAGGTATGATAAGTAGACACCCTAACATTACAGGCTCTGAAACTTCTATCCTGGCCTTTCACTCTAGGCCTGGAAGGCAAGAGAACAGAGTATTCCATGGTGCAGTTCAGCCCCAGTAGGAGCAGAAAATACTCTCTTGCTCTCTGGTATTAGAAACGCTCAGTTTAGTACTCCCCCACTTCTGCTGCATGCCTGCTCCCCCCCCACTTCAGATGCCATATGCTTTTAATCAGGCCCCCACGTTTTCTCTTCCGGCAACGTCCTGCACAAATTAAACTCAGAAAACAGAGATCTTAGAACTTGTAGCAAAGATGGAAACTCGTGACCATGGTGGTGACAGCAACCAGGCTAAATTCTCCAGCCAGGAGGTAAAGAGACTGTGAGAGCTCTTCAACTTTTCTAAACCTTCAACATAACTAAACCTATTGTCTCCAGACTTCCAAGGAGAGCAGGTTAATTGCATTCCAGAGACTTAAACATCTTCATGGGTCTCTGAAAATCCACTCTGGATGATTCTCTTTGAAAAGAATTAACTTAAGAATTAGAAGTTTTCTTTTCTTTTTTCCTCTGAGCTTCCAATGAACTACATTTTAGTAGGTACAGGAAAGCTCTGACAATCTCCCCAATTCTGAGTGATGTAATCATACATATCTTCCTAGAGAGCGCACACCGTGCCTTTCATCAGATTTTTACAAAGACTGATCCACTTCAAAAACCACAAATCCCAGTCCAATCACTCATCCCAAAGGTTATTAATGTAAAGGCTAAAATCCTGGGATCTGTAAGTTGGGGAGCTCTGCCTCAATTCTTTCCCCAGCACTTCTAAGATGGGAGCCTTGGCAATTTCCAAATCTTTTTTCCTATAGTTATTTGTGGCAAATAAATGCTCTGGTTTGTAACATAATAAGTTGGATGGTTTAAAAGGGTAAAGCCACCAGATAGCACCTGGCACTCAATAAATGTTAGATTTCATTAGCATCACTATTACTGTTATTATTACCATTTAGTATTATTATTGGCAGACAGAGAACTTGAACACTAATGTTGCTCAATATTATCAGGTAATCAGGAAATCACAACATCAAGCCAATTCTTTTTATTCCCAGTAAATTTCACCAGAGGGAACAATTCTCCAGTTTCAGTGGATTTACTGGCATCCTCTGGCCAAGGAAGAGGAAAAGTCTGATATTAGAAGCAGCGCATTTCCAGTACAGTGAGCACCATATATGGCAGACTTTGCTTCTGTTAAAGATGAATGCAACTTAAATACCAGTTAGTGAAATCCACAGCCTCAGCCTCACAAAGATTGATAAGAAATCAGGAGTCATTAATTCCAATCACTGCAAATCACGGATGGAATGTTTGGGGTTGGATGGGTCAGGCCACTAAGGCCTAACCACAGTCAATTCGCCAACAGGGAAATAAGTCAAAAGGCCCATTTATACTGGCCTAATGTTCATCCCAGGTGCCAGTTGCATTGCCTAATACCGTATCTGGGATTTAGAAAAATTGGGTTGGAATTTCAGGCTGTGTCTTTGACATTTTCCTCATCACTAGGGCAAAATATCTAATACTCACAACATGAAGCAGGAGAGGTTTATTTTGGTGTATGTTCTAGAAGATTCAGTCCTGCCATTACAAGTAACAGTGCAAGGGCCTCTGCAGGGAAAACCTGTTCACTTCGTGGTAGACAGGAAGCAGAGAGAAAAGGGAGGGGCTGGGAAGGGAGTTAAGCACTTCCAGGTCATGCCCCAGTGACCCACCTCTTCCAGTAAGATCCCAGCTCCCAACAGCAAGGCAGCTATAACCCCATGATCCAAGTATCTTTCCCAACACAGGTGGCTTTGGAGGCTTTTACATCTAAACCATAACAGGTATAAAGAGTACATATAAACATATATGTAGTTTACTCTCAGATATGTCTATTCTCAAAATACTTAGTAAGTACTGATTAGGTGAAAGGCATTGGAAGTATCAGGGAATCAACAGTGCATAAAACAGATCAGATCTGTGAACCTGGCAAACACATTTAGAAAAGAAAATATCTATGAAATATCAAATTCCAAGCTGATAAGTATAATTGCGCTGCCATGTTAGGCACCCTTGCCCCCACACAGGATTAGCATGAGCACCACACAAACCACGGCAGGCTGACCATGTTACCCAGAGAGCTTCACACTCATCAGCTGTCAAATCGCTGCGCCCACTTCTCCCTTACCTGCGTTGCCTGCCAGGACTTCTTTGTGTGTGAAATACTTCGAGACAAGAAATTTCACCTCACAAAGTGAGTTGGGTTCCGACTCCAGTATGGTGGAGGTCACTGAGGTTTAAAAACCACATGTATGGACACTACTGACGCCCTTCCATGTTTTAGAGCTCGGCAGTGATCTTCTCCAAGTCTTATTCATTTTCTTCCCCAGTTCTGAGAAAGCCTGTCATCCTTTGACAAGTGAAATCATGAGTGACTTAAAATGAAAACACTTTTTTTTTTTTTATTTAAACACAGAAGGATGTTTCTTCACTTCACCGCTTGAAGAGGTGGAGCATAGAGCAATGTTCCAGGAGGTTCTTTTCTTCAGTTCTGACCTAAAGGCCAGGACCCTGCAGTTAAATAGTGTCCACACTGGGCATCCTGCAGCCAGGCTGAAGCATGGTCATCCACGCCCCCACTCACCTCTCACATCACCTGGCCCTTGCACTTCTTGGCCTGCTGCTCACTGACACTACCTGTGCTGTTTTTGTGAAATCCCTGCCTTGTGCCAGACCCCTAGTTATCTCCCTATTACTGTGGGATTAAGTTGAATTTAGGCTGACTTTCTAATCCCAGCTCAGCCTTGAATCTACTGTGTGGCTGTGGGCTGGCTCTTAATTGTTCTAAGCTTATTTTCTATGCGTGTAGAAGGGGCAAATACTTTCCTCAGAGGATGATTACAGGATTAAATAAAATGCCATGAAATAGCTCCCAAAGCCACACTGAGTAAGGTTCAAAAACTGCTCTGGCCTTTTGCTTCCTCTAACAGGGCACCCAGCCAATTACAGGGGTTTTCTGAGGGTGTTCTGTGGAGGCCTTGCTCTCCGCACTGGAGCCTCAGGGCTAGGTGACAGGTGAGACAAAAAACAGACAGCAAGATGCCAGGCCTGTCGGCCTATAGTGACTACAAAATGTCCTTGTCCATCTGCTCTGGGAATTGATATTCTGTAGAGTATTTTCTTTTAAAAGATAATTTTAGATCTAACTTTAGTTGGAAAATTAGTCAACCAAATACTTAGAAGGAAGAGTCCACAGAAAGACTTTGCTTCTGATTCTAACTATGAGTTCAGAGATGCCTAAAAATCCCCTTCTGGAGGAAAAATTCACCAGAGACTCGCAGAGCACTGTGAGAAAAGAGACACTCATAGTTAGAGTGAGTTGCAGCTCCACAGTGCAGGTACAAAACAATAGGGGTAGAGGGCAGAATCTGGTACAGTTTCCCATGTGAGGCTTGAAGGTGTCCTGTCCTTGCAAGGCCAAGCAGTAATGTTTCCAGCATTGCTGAGTAAAAGTGTGCTCAGAGCACTGCCAGCCAGAGTATCTTTCTCAATCCTGCAATTTATACAGGATCTCTGTCACACGGGTAGGATTGGTTTCCTATATGGCCAATCTCACTCTCCAGCTCCCCTGGAGGTGCACTAATCCTATGTGATCCAAAACCTACAATCTAAGTCCATTGTCACTACGTGATGTGACTAACCATATTGTTAGACTACCCAGTCCAACCCATGGTCCCGAGGCAAAGATATTCTTGCTAGGCATGGCACTTAGTGTACCTACAGATTCCCTCCCAAAAGCCAAGGGCAAAGCTCAGACCTCTTTTTGAGCCAGGCTGGGTTATTTGTCACACAGAATGCTACTTCCAAAGGCACAGTACATACTCAAACTCAGTCCACCAAGATCTCGTCCACCTTGATCTCTGTGCATCTTCCCCTACCCTGAATTCAAGCCTATCTCAGGTCACACTGTGACAGAGATTAATGAGACAGGAGTTATGTTCTATTCTGCAGTAGGGACAGCAGCCCCAAAATGGAGTCTGCTGAGTCACCGCCTCCAGGGATCTCACAGACCATCTGTCAGCTGTGCTCGCCTGTCTGGGACTCCCCAGAGCATGGGCGGGAGGACACTGGCTCAGGGGAGCATGGGCTGTCCAGGAGCTGTGTGAGCTCTGCATGGACTGGGCCCTGAGGTGGGGGTGGCCTCCTCCAGGGAGGAGCTCCCACCGCTACACAGCAGTTCTAGCTCCCTTCGAAACCACCGAAATATCCCTAGAAAAAGAGCCCTTGTGATTACCTACCCAGAAGCCTCTCCAGGCTAACGGGGCTTCACTTCCTTGACTTCATGTCTTTTACTTTCTTGCCTTTATATCTTTCCAGTAAACTTGTTTGCATCCCACCTCTGCTGTCCTTGACGTCGTTCTTCATCACCCCAGGACCCAACCCAGTGTCCTAGTAATAACACCACTTTGCAGTCTGCCTTCACCACGCTGGTCCATACTGATTCATCGTTTTTCTTCTTTCCAATGGCTCATTACTATCTACCTCCTTGCTAGTACTTCAGCTCCACAAACATTTATTGTGTGCACAGCGTTCTATAAAAGAGAGACAAATGTAATATACCTGATCCCCGATTTAAGGGAACTTAATCTCTAGTTGGACAGACCTGTTATTTTCACTCATTTATTCGATGAATATTTATAAAAGATCTACCCCACACCAGGACCTAATGAGGGACCGGAATGCATGATTATCTAGAATTACAGACTGAAAATTATAAGAGCCAATGGAAACAAATAGAAATGAAGAGATTGGACTCTTGTGGATTTTATTATCTCACTAAGCAGCTAAGCTTTTATCCTACAGTGAATGGTAAAACGTTTACTGTAGGTGTAAAGTTAGTAGTCATGTACTTAATCCAATGTATATGTGACCAGTATACCCCCCCCCGTTTATACCGTTACTGTGTATTCTGTTACTGTTACTTGAAACAAGGGAAATTATAAGGCCTTATTTTATGTTTTAGTTTTCAATTTTTACTTTTATTAGTGCATTTCCTAGTGCATGATTACATGCATCATGGGAAGTCAGTAGATATACATGCCATATTTTGATTCTTTTCAGACCTCTTTCCCTTCTCTTTCTCTTCTTCCCTCCATCCCTAGATCCCCTTTCCAGAGAGAGAGCTATTTTAGATTATTATTTAACAACTCCTAGGGCCAAAGCATCCCTTGGTATAGATAATCTGCATCCAGGGCTAAAATTATGTAATCAGTATTAGAGTGACTGGAGCTCTGGGATTTCTGCTCTGCTAAAAGGGGGTGACATGCTCAGGCATCGCTTGGAGGGAAATCTCCAGGAGACTGACATGGGAAACAGCTTAAGGTGGGGTGAGCCTAAAGCTAGGGACATCAGTAGATGCTGCTCCAACAGATCTACTGAGCAAAAAGGATCTGAATTAGGGCTGAGAAGTAGCATTGCATACAAGAGTATAGATTTTTAGCAGTCTTTGGGAGCTGGAGAATGGACCAGAAGTAGGAACCAAAAAATGTGAAAAATCAGGATGCCCACCAGGTTATGTGACCTAAGTGTAATGGGCCTAAGAAAACAGAAAATGCAAAAAGATAATGTGTTTAGTAGGAGAGATGTTGGTATCAGAAAGTAGTGTGAGTCTTTACTATATTTAAACATAGATTATTATCTCATGGTTTCATATATATGAATCTTATCTCTTCAGGTAAAATTTCATCAAAACAAAGAAGCAATATATCTTTATATAGTGGTATCCTTTTTTTTTTTTTTTTTTTTTTCCGGGACCGGGGATCGAACTCAGGGCCCTAGTGCTCAGCGGCAAGCACTTAGCCCACTGAGCTGTACCTCCAGCCCCAGTGGTATCCTTTTTGTATCAAAAACAAGAAATAGTATATTTTTATATATGACAGGACATGCTTAACGGAAGGGCGTCACTTTTTCATTGGCAGACTTCAAGAATCCTAATCACATACTAGTTGTGTAACCTAAAATAAATTGCTTAACTTTTTAACAATGTTTCCAAAATGGGATAAAAATATTAACACTGGTTACTTTCTTCTTGAGTTGAATTGAGTCACTTATCAAAATATCAATATTTTGATGCCTTTCCGTAAGCAGATGTTCAATAACCAAAAGTACTTAATATTTCTCTCCTAATAGAAATTTCAAAAGCTAAGGCCACCTGTGACTGGTTCCCGACATATTACCCTGCTTCACCCCACATCTTCTTCGTCATTTAGAATGGCCAGGCTCCACATTGCAAGTTCTATGGTGTGGTCAAGCAGCTTTCTCCTTTTCCTCTCACCACTGAGGCTTAGTTTCTCCAGGCACACCAAAGCTTGGTTGACATTTTAATGCCTCACCTGTGGGTAATTCCCTAATGTGCAAACAGGTCAGGCTCTCCAAGCACAAAATGAAATGTACTCAGCACGAGTGCATTTTCAATGTGGGGAAAAATGTCAATAAAAGGTTTCCCAGAGCCAAGGAAAAGGTAGAAAAGAAAGGTCAGACTAGCCAGAGAGAACAAGAAGGCTTATATTTTCAGGTATCACCCAGTAGATCAATGACCTTGGTGCTGGAGAACACTGTTGTTTTAAGTTGCCAGGTAACGTGCCTGAACATCTTCCACTTGACCCTTTTGATCTATTATCCACTTCTACTCATAACCTTGGAGATTACAGTAACAAGCTCTCTTGTCTTCGGACAGCATTTCTGGTTCATCCAACAAGACCCTGAGCTTGGAAAGGGCCAGAAAGGAGAGGAAAGTAGAGGAGGGGAGGGGAGAGAAGGGGAGGGAAGGGAAAGGGAGGAAAGGGAAGGAAAGGGAAGGAGAAATTAATAAGGTCAAAGATCTTTTTCCAGCTCCTTCTATGAAAGGTCAAATAGGTGAATACCACCACTGAAGATCCCATTTCCTACCAAGTATTTCTAAGACATCCTCCTCTGCCAGTTCTCACTGAACAATCCCTGCCCTTCTCTCTGACTAGCTGTGGAGTATTCAGTAGCAGTTCCTGAGGTGAGGTCCTCAGTCTTCATTTCTTTCCTGCACCCTTCTTTCACTTACCTACTTCAACCACCATGGGTGACTCCCAGAGCTTTACATCGAGCCAAAAACCAACTGTCTCACCACACTCACCATTTCTTAATTGTTTTAATAAGCACCCTTGAGTGCCCACTACATATCAGGTTTTCAGCAACACAGACCATTAAACAATAGCAACAGTAACTCGTATTGATGTAGTAATTCTACGTTTCAGGCACAGTTCAAGGGCCTTACGTGAAAAACTCATTGCTTTATGTAAGTTATGTAAGTTAGTGGTTATTATAATTCTCAAGTACAGATTTTAGAAAGTGACCATGGAGAAATTTAGTAGTTACCAGAAGCCACAAAGCTAGCCATCGGTAACAGAGGAGGAACACAGGTTCTCCACCCCGAGAATCTAAGCTCCTTAATCACCAGCCTACACCGTCCATGGTCACTGTGAGTAAGGACAATTTCCATCTGTCTCAGCTAGAAACCACAGTTTTAATCCTTGAACAAGTTATAGTTGAAGTGTACCAAGATCTGGAAGTTAGGACCCCTCTCACAATTTTCCTGAAGCCAGAATATCTAAATTAAATGTTGAGAGTTTGTCTTTGGTTTTGGTTTATTTTTCTAGTCATTGTACGTAAATATTGACAGTGTGGGTCAGCAGGTGTACTTACACTCAGAAAACAGTATTTGGACAAGAAAATAAGATATTACTAAGACGGAGTGGTGTCCTTGAAGGGCACTGCCCCCCAGCCTAGTAGGATATCTGCGTAGTGCAAAGACATCATAAAGACATACACACTTTGTGACTTGGCAATTTGGTTCTAGAAATATATTCTCAGGAAATAATCAGAGAAATGTACAAATATCTATAAACAAGGATGTTCATCCACAGCATGATTTATAATGCCAAACTCAAAATAACTGAAATGTGTGATAGAAAGCAGTAAAATGATTTTATATACATAAAATCTATATTAAACATTGATTAAAAATGAATATATGCATATATTCATAGAGACTTGCTCATAATTTATTGTTTATATTTAAAGTAGTCTAAAAAGAGTATACATATGCATATATATTATAATTAAATTTTTTTAAAGATTATACATATGTGGAAGATAATTTTAAAATTCTGGAAGCATGTGTACCAAATTTTTTCTCCAGATTGTAGACTTATGGATTTTTACACTTCTTTCTTTTCTTATCAATACTTCCAATACCACCTCAATTAACAATTACATTTTTATAAAATATCACCAGTTTTCTTAATGAAAAGCATATCAAATTCTCTTCTGCAAGAGCCAATCAGAATTGGATCTGTAAATATTTATTTAGGCCACACTTATTTCTAAAAGTCATGGTTCTGCAGAAATTAAATACAGTTACATTATGAATACAAGGTCTGATTTCTTCATAGATTTCTTTTCTATTTAATTCATCAGGGCCCAATTCACAGAAGACTTCCCTTGCCTTTTCCCGTGATCATAACTTCATAAAGGGAGGCACATCATGCCCTTGTCAGACAGTGAAAGAACATATACAAATAAATAAAAACAACAGGATCAGATCTCTCTTTGGATATATGATCTCAGGAAGAGTTATTTAATATTCTCTAATTTCAAGTTTGCTTCTCTGTATGTGAGGATAGAAATAAGTAATTCATTAACATTTTGTGAGAGTTAAATAAGATATATGGGATAAGTAGTCTATATATTTAAAGAGTTCTATCAACATTCTTCAAGAAGTGGCATTACATGTTTTTTGTTTCCCTCCATGACAATGCATGTGAGACCTGGAGAGATTCACCTAACCTGCATCATCAGAATGTGCTCCATCCTCAAAGCAAGGAGTGAGCATTGCTGGGGATGATCTGCTGTTGTTTCTGACTCGTCCTCCTGTGAGTCTACTGGCCCACTCGTGGGTCGTGACAGCTTCTTGCAGAGCCCTGGAAAATGCTATGGAAATTGAGCCCACAGAAGTTTGGCAGGAAACATGATGCTGATGCTTTGATGGTTTTAGAAGGAATGTTCTGTCTCAGAGGCCTCTGAATCATTTTCTCTCCAAGTTAGGGCAAAGATGAGGTGTCAAGACATTCTGAGTGACTATGTACATGGAGACCGGCCTGAAGTTGATCTCCAAAGAGCCCTTCGGAGAGCTCCATGCCTGGAGATTGTACTGTGATGGCTGGAAGCCTGCATCTGACTCCACAGATCTCCTGCTGGCTCTTGCACAGCCTGCCTTGGAAAGCCTCACACTGACCGTGTAGTGATGACGCCTGCAATGTACTCTGATGGAAAAACTACATGCACGGGAGTGCTTCTGACCAGAGAATGAGCTACCAATAAAAGATAACTTCTAGGAAAACGTGTCTGGTTTCTCAGAATGAAAGACACAGCAAAATGTTTAGAAAAAATAGAATCAGAGAGAGAAAGTTGTTTAGTGATTAGTTGTTTCAGCCCAGTCTTCTATAAATGAGGAAACTGAGATCAAGTGGGGAAGAGGGAGTAAGAAGGAAATCAAGTTACTCAATATCTGGACTGCTTCTCAGATGAGCACGACCTTAAAACACACATGCATGCATGTACATACACTCACACACACAGGCTGGGCACAAAAACATGTATGTAACACATACTATACACAAATGACATATTAATAAGGCTACTACTGAGATATCTAAAGACATTTCACAATGCCAACCCATATAATACACACACACACACACACACACACACACACACACACACATATATATGTAATTTAGTCTCCATTTCTTTAATAAGACAGCAGACATTAAACAACGTTAGGTGACTTCTCAAAGTCACAGATCTAGTTAGTGGAAGATCTTGGACTTTTGTCCTTGACAATCAAAATCAGAGAGAAGGAAAACTTTTTTTTTTCCTTTTTTGTTTCTTTCCAGCTTAGAACATCCAGCCCAGGGATGAGTAAGCAGACACTAAGGTACTTTTTTAACTTCCTAAAGATATAACAACTTGGATGCATCTAAGGATCAGCCAGTTATTTCTTTATAGTCTTGCTTTCTATCCTGGCCACTGGCAAAGTGGCATTATTACCCTGTGAGTCATCATGCTAATAAATATATCTAATGTGAAGATAACCCCCTTTTACCTTTCAGCATGCTTAACCCTCCCCCTTCCTCTCCTCTTTTCCCCACTCACTGGTGCCTAAAAACAAAATGTCTCTGAGCCAGTTTCATGAAATGAAGAGAGGACAATAATATCCTAAAATATTACAAAGCCATGAGTTTGAAAAGAACTTCTAGATCTTTTTTAGATGACTTAGAGTCACTACTTTGATAATAGAAAAGATACAGGAAGAAATAGCTTCATTTATACCAGAGTTTTCGGAAAGTATTGCTAGTGGTAAAGGGACAAGACCAAGGGCCAGTAGTCAAGTAACTTGTCCATGTTGTTTATTTCTTTCAAGTTCCCACAGCAACTTATACTTCACTTTGTGATTCCATTTACCTCTCTGTACTTCAGCTATTTCTTTTCATACCTGTACCTTCAAGGGGAAGTATTATGGATTAAAAGGAGAATACCCAGGTAATGGTTTTGCACAAAGGATGTCTTCATCAGCATTTGTTTATTAAAAGTATACATTTTGTAAAAATAACAGCACCGTGTTTGAATAGTTTGTGCTTATGTAGCCCTCCTCCCTGAAAGGAAGCACCCTTCCCCAATTCTGTAATGACCTTCTTCATCTTGAAAGATTCAGATAGGAATAACTCCCCTACACTGGTACCAGAGATAGACATCTGGACCCATGTATTAGTCTAGTTGGCTTTCCAGTCCCTGGCACGCAGCACTCTAAATCCGTAATTCAAGGAAGAGAGGTTTGATTTGGCTTACAGTCTGAGGGATTCCATCCATGAGAAGCTGTCGCAAAAGCAGCAGGGTGTGGTGGAGCAGAGCTGCCCCATTCGTGGTGGCTGGAAGGAAAGCATGGGAAGAGAGCCAGAGAGGAAGGCATGAGGGACCAGACACAAACCCCAAGGCCACACCTCTATGACCCACTCAGCCACTCAGACACATCCAGAAGTGTGCTCTGTCAATGCTCTGGGTGGCTGAAAACCAGTCAAGCTCTCACTAAGCTTAACTGTCATAACTGGGCCTCACCTGCAAGAAATGCTCCCTGCCAGGTCTCCAGGTCCGGTAAAGACATGTGATCTAAGTCAGGCCAATTAGGGCTTTTCCCCATCATCCTGCCAGCACAACAAGGAAAACTGTGCTTTCTCTTTCTGACTTCACCTATTCCAAAGATCAATAATTTAGAACTGTCTTGGGATATTTTGCTAAAGACAGGGAGGCTGTTGTATGAACATATAAGAAGAAAATTACATACATCCTAACAGAGTTGAGTGAGTTTTGTTACAACCTACATAAGCCAGGCTCCAGCCATACAGAAATACCTAGATTTTTGTCTTTCTGGATATATAAGCTTATAAATTCTTTGGCAATATGAATTGGGATCTCTTGCTAGTAACCAAACAAGACCTGGTCAGAGACCCCTTACCATGCCTTCCAGTGCCTTCTTAGATCCTTCCACACCATTCAGAGACAAATGGATATTGTGAGATGCCCGCTTAGAAAAAAAGCAGCGTAAAGGTATCAAGCAAGGATTTTATGGTTTATGTGGGTTTTTTTTAAACATGTGTTAGTAAGAATTTTCTAGGCTTTAAATAGTCTTAGCAAAACCATTGGTGGGTAAGTGGTGCAACATTTAACTTCCCAGTTGTTTTCCTAATTATGGAATAGTTCATGTATACTGAAAAGATTACTAGGAGCAGACTCAGAAGCCTAAGTCTTAGTCAGTTTTTATGCTGTACCTAACTGCAACATTACACAAAGCTGCATTCATTTATTATGCCTCATTCTCCTTATTGCTACCAGGGAGACAAATAATAACTATTTCATGGGTGCTTAGGAGTTAAATTAAAATTATATATAAATACAAAGGCCTGATTGAGTGTCAGACATAAAATATCTTCTATTTGTATCTGACTTTGTGAATAGAAATCATGAAGAAAGACAAAGGGAGAAGATTTATGCATATATACCAATAAATGCCATGAAAAAAAATAAAGCAGGATAAAAAAATGTCACTTCCATACAGTGACCATAGAAGCGATCGCTAAAAAAGTAGTAAGATAAATTGAGATGATAAGACACATAACTATTTGGGGAGAGATATTCCAGGTAAAGAAAATAACTGTTGAGAAGTTTGAAGACCAACAAAGAGGTCGCAGAGGCTGAGCACAGTAAACAAAGGAAAGTGGTAAAAAGTGACACATGTATCTGATTTTTATGTAATTGTCCTTTTACACATCAAGTCCAAGCTCCTAGAAAGCAGGATGGCACCTTCTGCATCCACATTCCTAATTCTTAGCATAATGCTAACAAAGAGTAAATGCCAAAAATCCCCAGTAAATATTTATAATAAATTATGCATATATGTTTGAATTACTGTGATCTCAATAGATGACTGTCAACTTGTGTCTGAATAATACATTTGGGTTAGACTATGTGTGACATGCTTAAATACTCAGAAATACCACAGAAATTTTCAGAATCACAAAGATGCAACATTGCAGGAATAAGAGCAAATCTTGCTTTTTAATCTTTCCCCCTTTGACACCCTTAAGTTAAATGAGATCACTTCTGTGAAAAGCAATGAGCTATTTATTACAGAAATGCAACTGGACATGATTTGTTTGCAATCTCTGAACACTTTAATGTGATAAAAATGTTACCTTATGAGTTTTGGTCTGAGTAATGTGCAAAATAAGAGACAACAGTGATAAAGGCTGAGAAAATGAATAAGGAAGAAGCACCATGGCAAAACAAAAATAGTCATTACACTAGTGACCAATCCACTCTGGGACTGAACAAATTCTTATTTGCCCAATTCTCTCTTTTACCCTAAATCTGAAATAAAAATGTTTGTCTAGATACATTTGGGAATGGAGAATCTTCCATATTTTTAGACACTTTTGAAGTTTTCATACAAAATTAAATATTTGGTAAGCCAATAGAAGGTTTAGGACAGAAGAATATTGTAACAAAATATAACATTATGAGTTTCAAAACATAACTATGAACAACATCTATAAAACAAGAGCAGACAGGAGATAATCTTTTTTTTTTTTTTTTTTTTTTTCCGGGACCGGGGATCAAACTCAGGACCCTAGTACTTAGCGGCAAGCACTTAGCCCACTGAGCTGTACCTCCAGCCCCGACAGGAGATATTCAAGAGCTCATGAGTGCAATAATAAAGCAAAAGAAGATGAAACATTAGTATGGCATGTTCATAAAACAAATAGAAAAAAATTAAAGTCAAGTTAAAAGTAAAACAAAAATTGCAACATTATTAAAAACACAGGGACATACAAAATACAAATGAGAAAAGTGAGGGAATAAGACAGAAATGAATAAAAAGATAAAAAAGCACAGAGAAAATATGCACACATACTGTTTTAGTTACTTTTCTTGTTACTGCAACAAAATACCCAACACCCAAAATGAAAGGGAGAAAGGTTTATTTAGCTTACAGTTTATAGAGGTTTTAGTCCACAATCGGCTGGCTTCAAGCCAGGGTGGCATATGGTAGACAGGAATTGCAGACGTGAAACAGTTCATAGCAGGCAGAAGGTAGCAAAACACAATAAGAGATGACCTCAGCTCTTTCTGTCCCTTATTTCTTATCCAGGGGACTTAGGGTGGGCAGCACTCCCACCCTTAGTCCTAGTGCCCTTAAGCTACTAGCATGGTACCATGAACCCATCCCAGCGTTGCACACTCCAGCTCCAGCCACCCCTTAGAAAGCCCCACCTATGACCACGTGAGGTTTAACGGGGACAGCTAGACAGAAGCATATATAATGTAATATAATATAACAAAATATAAAACATATAATGTATATATAATTTATATATATATATATGTATATGTATATGTGTGTGTGTGTGTGTGTGTGTATATATATATATATATATATATATATATATATATATATAAAAGGTATGGAGATATAATGAGTGAATGAATAGCAGTCCTCAAAATGTACTCAAAAAGTAGACAAGAAAAACTGTTTAAATAATTTGCAATTGAAGGAAATGTTCCACGATTTTTCAGTCCCTTAAGATTAATGATTAAAAGAATAATGTTCCTCCAGCAAATTTTATACAAAATGATTAATATTGAAAGTATTCCTGTAACATTTTTGAACAGTAAAAATAATGCACTATTCCTGTGGACAAATAAAAACTTATTTATAAGGTGAACTTATTTATAAGGGGAAATATTATGGACTAGCTTGCTATTTCTTCACAGATACATTTAAAAATAGCATATAAAAATGTCATGGCTTTAACAATCTTCAGGGAAGCATTTTTATATCCAGTCAAATTCTGTTTCAGAAAAAAAAGAGAACAGAACAGAAAATATTTTAAAGATGTAAGAATTACGTTTTATGAATGCTTCCAAAAAGTACTGAAAGATAAATTTAAGTTTAGTGAAAGAAAAAGGGATAAATTACAGTAAGAAGAAATGTATTTATTGTTGAGACTATGCACAATACACACAAAGAACTTGTAATGCTGAACAGAATGGGAGTATTCTAAAAGTCAGCTAACAATATTAGGAAAATGATCTGGGCTTCACAGTGCACATCCAGGGGCTGGGGATATAGCTCAGTGGAATAAGCGCTTGCCTAGCAAGCACAGGGTCCTGAGTTCGATCCCCAGTACCGCAAAAAAAAAAAAAAAAAAAAAAAAAGAGAAAACACAGTGCACATCCATAACTGCAGCTCTCTAGTAAGTTGAGGCAGAAGGATCAAAAGTTGAGCCCAGTCTGGACAACTTAATGACTAAGAGAGATTCTGTCTCCAAATAAAAACACAAAACCAAAGAAGAGAGAGTGGCGACACAGGCCAGCGGGAAGGGCCCTATTCAATCCATAGTACCACAAAACAAGAGAAATAGTGGAAGATAATTTACGAACATGTATGTCTTCATCTTACATAGCTAGATAGAAAGAAATGTTGGAACTAATGCATTTTTTACTAAAATAGAGATTTTAACTCATTTAAAGATTTAAACAAGAAATAAAATGTCACAAACCATACTGGTGGAGATAGCACAGGGATGGTGAGAAAATTGGACATACATTGCCAGCAGTTATTACAAAGATTCAATAGAAAATATCTAAAAATTTTAGGCTTTGTTTTTATTGCACAAATAGTGGTTAAAAATCTACCTAGAGTGAAATTAAATCTTTATAAATTATCAGGAATAAAAAGAACATCAGGAGGTATATACAATGTAGGAAATTCTATTTTAAAGATGACAGAATGAAAACATATTAACAAACAGACATAAACACAACAACACCAAAGCAATAGATGCAATACAGGATTTCAGACAAGGTGATAGGAAATTAACAATAGTTGTTGTATTATATATTATTATCTTCAAATTGGTTACTCAGTTAAAGAAATAAAAGGAAATAAAATCATATTATAAAGTAGAACAGAACTAACACTATATATATATATAATCATCTGTAACAAGAAAAAATAACTTGGAGATTAAACTGTGGAGTAAATCATAACTATAATTTATATACAATTATGATAAAATACTTTTAAAAAATTAAAAATAAATGTTAAAGAAAGGCACATCAAATAAGCCTAAATAGCAAGGGTAAGTGTGACATTAGGCAAATCACAGGAAAAAATCCTTAATGACATTCAAAAATGATAAAATTGACATTCAAAATGAGTGTCTAGTAGTTGTGGATTCTTCTAAAATAACTTATAAACTATCAAATGCATGGATATAAGAACTAGATTATATTAAATGTATTGAATGTAGGTGAATTATACTAAAGGTAAGAAATTTTAATTACTATTCTGAGACTAATAAATTCAGATGAAATTAAAACTAATACAAGATAAGACTAAACACACTATCTACGCTGAGTCAATAAAAAGTTTCTATGTATTCTAAAATGTGTAGGGGCTGGGGGTATAGCGCAGTGACATAAGCACTTGCCTGGCAAGTGCAAGGTCCTGAGTTTGATCCCCGGTACCAGAAAAAAATAAATAAATAAATAAAATAAAATAAAATGTGTAAAAACATCAAAACAGTATTCCCAAATCACACTAGGGGAAATATATATTCCCATAGATGTTGCTAAAGCAGCTCATAGAATTTAACATTAACTCTTAAAATATCCCTTAATAACACAGGAAGAAGAAGATTCAGAACCAGAATCCTTTTTCTTGATTTATTTTTTATTATCCGTGTCTTCAGTACATGGTGGTTCCAGTCCTTGTGAGGAGTTGCCCCCAACACCCAACACACCTCAATTCATTTTTATCTTCTTCCCCCTCCCTCTCCATCTCTTCATCTCCTTCTCATTTGAAAAGATCTCTCTGCCCATGTCCTAAAATATCTGTCTTCCATTGTGCTCTTTGTTTATATTTTAGGCCTCAATATTAAGTGAAATAAATCAGACACACAAGCTTAAATATGGTATCACATGGTCTCTTTTACATCAGAATCTGAATTAAACCCAGATAAGAATGTTTCTACTGTCACTGATACTTAACATTCTGTGAAGGAATTAAATAATGCAATTAAGAAAAAAAAGCAAGCATTTAAAAGGCAGAGGTCTAACTATTATCTATACACTTAAAGACGATTTTGAAGAAAACACAGAGCATATATAAGACACTATTACAAATTAAAAGCAATTTAGTATGGTTTTTATGTACAACATTCATATAAGAACCAATGGCCTTAGTGTTTGCCAGTAAATACCGTTAGATGAAAATTCTCTCATAGACAAACTCTGAAGGAACACTGAGAAAACATATGTAAGATCAACTTGAAAAGAACTTTAAAATGCTAACCATTAGCTCAGGAGTAAACAAGCAAATGGAAATATTTTGTCATGGTTATGAATAGAAAATCCAATATCCCATAGTTTTCATTTCATCAATAAAATTAGTACATTTTAAATATTTTAAAAAGCACAGAAAGGTTTTAGGAAAAAGGAAGATTAAAAGAAAATCAAATTAAAACAACATTGACATTCCCTCTCACCCGGGAAAGGATGGCTATCATCAAGAAATCAACCAACAACAGATGCTGGATGGGCTGTGAGGAAAACGGAACCTTTCTCCATTGTTGGTAGAAGTGTAGACTGGTGAAACCACTGTGGAAATTAGTGTGGAGATTCCTCAAAAACGTAGGATTGGAAGTTCCATTAAACCTAGGTATTCCACTCCTGGGTATTTTCCCAGAAGAAATGAAAACATCATACCACAGTGATATATGTGCACCCATGTTTATAGCAGCACAGTCTGTCATAGCTAGAACTTGGAAACAAGCCAATTCCCATCCACTGAGGAATGGATAAAAAGGATGTGGTACTTTTATACAAAGGAGCACTACTCAGCTATGAAGAAAGATAAGCTCAAGGCTTTTATAAGTAAATGGATGCAGCTAGAGACCATGCTCCTAAGTGAACTAAATCGGACCCGCATGTGTAAGCATCACACTGTCTCCCTAGTGTAAGAACCTGAAAGACTAAATAAGATCCAAAAGGTACAACAGATATAGTGAAAGGGAAAGAAACTGCTCAGAAGGAAAGAACAGCTGAAGTGGTAGAAAAAGAAAAGAAGAAAGGGGGGAAAGACATGTATATGTACACAAGACAGCTAAGATAATCGCACTGTTAAGCAGAAGAGCGCACCATCCGCAAGTGTGTTCCCCACCCTCCTGTGTTCACTAGTCACCCTCCAGCCCAGGAGAAGAAGGGCCCCTCAGGCTGCCATGCTGGCTGAGGCAGGCACCACGTCCACCTCGGAACAGCAGGTGAGGAGGAAGTGATGTCAGCGGACCAGGTACCTCGCAGAGAACCCTGCTTGCAAGCACTCTCACCTCTGTTGTTTCCAGACATCCAGCGTCTAAAACACAGGTTCATCTTTCCAAGCTTAGCTAATCAAGATACACGTCAACTCCAGAAAACAATTTTTACAAAGGAAGAAGGAGAACAGGACATCTTGCCATTCTACTTTTGAGTTCAACACATGAGGTTCCTGCCTCACACTAAAAATACCACCCACCTTCAGATTTCCAGTGTGCCCCAGAACCTACAAAACACTACATGCTTTAAGATTTAATTTGCTCACTTGCTAAGGCACATAACAAATGAGACTGTATGTATGTTAAAAATCTTCGAAAAACACTGAGTTTTCCTATCGACACATTAGCACTGTGAATCCTGAGGTAAAGAAATGATGGTGTCATGCCCTGGCTCAAATAATTTCAAAAGCTCCTATTTCCTACAGAATTAACTTCTAACTTCTTCATATGAGCAGGCAATAAGCAATCCCCTCCTCGTAAGTCTCTATAAGAATGTGAGGGTATTCCAAGTATGCTCTTCAGAAGACAGCAGCGTTGCGGGCAGGTTTGATGCCTCATTTGGTTGGTGACCCAGGTCATCAGTGGAAAGGGTCATCAGTGTGAGCCCAGCCCACTGACCCCTGCCAGGGGATCCCAGCACCCAAGGAAAGAGTGTTTCTTTCCCCTTCCAGCTCCATCTCTTAGAAATAGACAGAGAGAAATGTTATATGACATGGACGTGTGATCTCCACTCTCTCCCTCACTCCCCAGGTCCTCTCTGGGCAGCCTCTGGTCCCTTCTGTCCATTCAAGCAGAAGCTTGGAAGGGCTGAGCCTGGGAATTTGGATCCGGCCACCAACACATGCTGTGGCCCTGTTCCTATTGGCTCCAGAGTGCCTGCCTTGCCTCCAGCCTTGGCTCCCTCCTGTCTCCCTGAGCCTTAAATATGGCAGCCACACTGGAGCAGCCAACACTTCCCAGCTGTGCCTCTCCTTTCCTGCTCTCTGCCTTCTTTTACGCTGTTTCCTCAGCGTGAGCTGCCCCTCCCCTAGCTACACCTCTCCAAGCTGTGACTCTCAACCCTGGTTTCACCCCGAGCTCACCTGTCAAGCTTCGAGCAAGCAGATTTCTGAGGCTGCCCGAAGGTTATGATTTATTATAAGCAGAGAGAGGCCCAAGCCCCGCTAGGGTTTGCAAACTTGCCTGATTATTCCAGACTGGAGCTAGACTTGAAGACCGCTAGTGTCTGTCCTCAAATCCTCCTTGTCTATTAAACACCTTCAGGCAAAACATAAAAGAACCATTACTTTTTACATGTAGGAAACACTGGCATTTAATGAACATATACCTATGCGTATGACAAGCCAGATATTAGTCCTGCAGATGGTCTCTTTAAATGCAGATCTCATGATGTAGTAAGCAACAGCTGGGATCCAGATATTTGGGATTATTTCTTAGAACTTCCACTTACTGGTTTTATGACATTGGGCAAATTACTGAACTCCTGTGTACCTCAGTTGCCACACCCGTAAAATGAGAAAAAATAATAGCAGTTGTCATAAGGCTGATATGAGAGTTAAATGAGTTAATGTTTGCATAGGCCTTAGGAAAGAATCTGGCATGAAGAACTTATAAAAGTATGTTGAGGAAATAAATTACATCACTTAAAACTTACAACAATCCTAGGACACTAGGGTAATTAATCTGCATTTAGGGAAACTGAAATCATCTAACTTCAGATCTGTGCTTTTAAGTGTAGTCAGATGACTGCATATTTGAACACTGGCAGTTCTAGGAGAGGCACTAACAAGAACAGAGGAGTGAGGGGAAGGGGATCAAAGGAGGGAGGAGGCAAAAGTGGGAGGGAGGAAGCAGAAAGCTGCAGATCAAAATTCCTGATTCATTTGCTGGTTCGGTTCCGAAGAGGCCACACTGCGGGTTGCCAGTGAAGTAGAGCGTACAAGTGGAGAGGATGGGCTGAATGCTTTCCTCGGCCACAAGTTCTCAGGTAGTGTGGGGGTTACAGTTCCTATGAGACCCTGCTGACACTAAAGACACCACTGTCTGCACTCAGAGGAGGCCAGGGTGGGCTGGAAGCTTCCAACCTGCTTCCTCTCCTGCTTGAGTGTGAAGAGGTAGACACTCATTTGATAAACTTTCTTGAGGAAAGACCTAAGATGGGATGGGAGGCCCAGAAGGCTGCTGCTGGAAGAGATACCAATTACCTTTGGAAAGACGTGTTGCCCCCTATTCTTGGAAAACATCTTAGTGTGGGTTGCCTAACAGAACACTGGATGGCTTAAACCACAAACAGAACTAGTTAAATCTAGTTCTGGAGGTGAATGTCTGCCATCAGGTCGCCAGCATGGTTGAGTTCTTGATGCCTACAATTGCATCTGCCAACTCCTCTGGGCTGTGGGACTTTCTCAGACACAAACCCTCTGAGCAATGTCATAGATGGTGCAAGTAGGTGCTTTAGCCAGAGACTCTGATGAGATCAGCTCTTCATGACCACCGTGTGTCCACGGGGTTTCAACAGTGCCAGAAGACGTGACATCGAGGGACCCAGCCCTGGGCCTGCTGGGAAGATGCTTCCACTAGACCTGGAGTCCACTCTGTCTGTACCATACTGTGCAGGTGAGTGTAGAAGTCCTGCCTGGAGAGAACCCTGAGCCACTCTGAAATAGGCCAGAATAAAAGGGAGGTATTTTTGTCCTTTGAAAAGCAGTCTCCCAGAAAATCAGAACCATGTGTCCCAAACCCATGTAGCTTTGGTCTCAGCAGGGTGTCAGATGCTGTCTGGCCTTGGAATGTGCTTTCTCTAAGCAACCAGGGCCGGGAGGGAGGAGGAAGGCTTTGAGGTCCTCCCAAAGGAATCACGGCCTTTCGTCTCTGTCTTTTACACATCAACCTGCCCATCAACGTTCCCCAAATAGAAGAGCGAGATGTTTCCACAGGGCCACCCATTCCCAAGTGACACCTCAGACAGTTTCAAAAAGAGCCTCTTATCAGAGCCCTCTTCTCTGTGCATCAGGTAGGGAATAAAAGTGTTTTCTAAAAGTCTCACCGAGGAATTACCAGAATTTCTCAGATTATTCTTTTTCATAATGCCCCCAACATGCACACTCAGATGTGCATCAGGTTTTAAATCATAGCCTATTTCCATTCACCAATATTTGGTAAGTAAATTAATCATTAAGTGTCAAGCATTATGCTAAGAACTAGTGATATAGAGACGAAAAGTAAAGTGATCCCTGACTTCTTAGAGCTTTCTTCTTTAACTACCACACAGAAATAAGCATAGAGTCTTACATACAGTTCATTTCAATTTAACTAATATTGAGGGTATTGGAATTCCCCTGGGGGGAGTCTCCTGGAGAACAAAATCTGATTAAACAGATAGTAGATGCACTTTCTCCTTTTCTTCCAGCTATTATTCATGAAATTTTCCTATGAAGCAGGCCCTGTGTGGGAGCCTGGATATCCAGGGCGGATGAAATGCTCAGAAGCATTGCTCTGGTGGAAAGTCCAGCCCAAGAGGGAATCCTCCATTGAAAGACCATCTCCAACGTGAAAGCACAACTTCTAGTGGTGGGGACTTTATGGGAAATTGATGGTAGCCCTTGTTGTAGGAATGAATAAACGAGTAAGCACTACCAGCAGAGCATTCACCATGCCCACATGAACCAAAGGCTGCCAGCAGAGCCCACAGGGTCCAGTAGTATGGATGGAATTCAGCCCAAGAATAAGGCCAAGGAACACGGAAGGGCTGAGATGTGGAGACAGTCAGCCTACCACATGCTAGACACTGCATCAGTTTATGTTTTGCCTCTGGACACTCATTCTGGTCTACAGTTTTTAGGCAAGGGAAAGGAGATAAAAGTGGCCATCACTGGGTGACTCAGAAATGGCAGAACTTCCTTGCAAGCCCAGAACCAATCAGGAAATTCCATGCTCTTTATCTCACGTTACCTTCCCTCTTCCTTCAATGACTATGGTGCCACTCAAAGTTTTTGAGTAAATAAGCAGCATAATATTTGGTCTCATCCCTCACAAGTTACCAGAGGCCTCAATCACTGGTCTCTACATTGGTCTTTGAGTTCCTCCAACACCCCAAATATGCTCCCACTTCAAGATCTTGCAGGCCAGTGGTCAGTTGCACAATTCCCTGTCCACTCAACAAGGATGAGAGAAGAATTCTCTGAGAAAGGAGGTGGACTGGGGTACAGCTCAGTAATACAGCACTTGTCTAACATACACAAGGCCCTAGGTTCGATCCCCAGCACCATCAAAAAATGACAAAACACTTCACCCCATCTTCCCACCATCTAGAACATTGCTTCCCATACTTTGAGTACTCAGTAAACAAATGTAAATGACAGAGGACATAAGACCTGCATTAGACCAACCAAGGGCCACACAGATATGGCTCAGTGAAGACTGCTAAGTGGGCAATATATGCAAAACTAGGCCCAAGATTGGTTTCGAAAGAGAAACTGGACCTCAGTCTCATCAGTGCTTACCACCTCTGTGAAATTTAGAAGTCATACAAATTGAAAGGTACAAATCCTACCCATAAATTTTAGGGTGAGACTTTTGCATGCAACACACAGCAACCTTCCCTGGTTGAGAAGATCCGAGCTGGTGCCCAGTTAGGATAGTGAGGAGTTAGAGATGAGTGTTTGTGTTGTCTCAGTTGTGACTCATTGGGGTGCAAGCAAGAGAATCCACTTAAGTGAACTAAACAAAAGGGAGAATGTACAATGCTGACACTGACTATCTCAAGGGGCCCAAGTAGAGAAGTTGCAGGGAAGAAACCATGAGAATTCTCTCTCCATCTCTCTACAGAGAGATAATTCGGGCAGCCTCTCAGCAAACATTTCAACTCTTCCATGTGCCAGGAATGAGACTTGATTTGATGTGACAATGACAGACTTTCATCTCTGCTTTTTTCATCACATTTCAATATTCTCTTGCTCTCTGTCACTCTCTGTCTGTCTCTGATTTTGCCTGGTTCTTTGTGCAGACAGCCTGGGCATAGTTCTTGACTCACTACTCCCTTATTCCCTTTAAAGTATAATGTTGAGAAATATGAAGTTTACAAGTTTTGATTCTAAGGTCCAAAAGAGAGAATCCAAGGAGGTGGTTGGAGGGTTCTATCATCAAATCAAGCCACTCAGTTGGCCGGTAGCTGGTAACACAATTCCCTGTCCATTCATCAATGATGAGAGAAGCATTATCCATGAAAGGAGGTAGACTGGGGCATGGCTCAGTGGCAGAGCACTTGCCTAGCATACACAAGGTTCTGAGTTCAATTCCCAGCACCACCAAAAACCAATAAAAGAAAAACTTCCTCCAAGAAGGGAAAGACATAAGTAGTTTCTCCAAAAAGGAACTGGAGGGAAGAAGCAGATACTTTGGCATCTCTACCTGTTCAGCCTTTACGTGCTCTCCTCATGCATTTGCACATGCAGAAAATATATAAAGAACAAGCACAAGATCTGAAAGAGGAAGTAGAATTGCATAGGTGCCTATCGCAGCTGACTGTTTGTGAACACCCTGTGAATGGAATGCACAGCCCTTGAGGACTTATCCTTCCAGCTTGTTTGTAAAACACTCAAGCAGAACTCACCAAATGACCCAGCTGCCCTGTGGAGTTGCCATGGACAGTGACCAGCATGAAATGCAGCAAAGGAAAATGGAAGCCCTTGGTTCCTCCCACTTAGGTCTGACTAAATGAGAGTGCAAATGGGGAGATCAGCTAAAAATTTCCACCATTAGTCTATACTAACGAAAGCATATATATTGTAATTCATGGCGTGAAAATGTCCGTAAGGCATAGAGGCAGTGGAAAGTTGAGGTGGTTCACACTGAGGCTGATGAATGCGTTTAGAATCCGTGCCGTGTGGAGCTCAGTGGGGCATCACTCTTGCCAGTGGCAATAGCGGTACTGTGCACAAAGTTGAAGGTAGTAACTGTGATTTAGTTCTTTTAGCACTTTCCTTGGAAAAGCAGGAAAGTAGCAGAGATCTAAGAGATCAGGTCACATGCAGAATTATAGCTTCATCAGGCTGTTACAGCAAAATACCATAAACTGAAAAGTTTGTAACAGGAAGTCTAGGGTCAAGAACCCAAGTGATTCTCTGCTCTAGGAGGACGTGCTCTCAGATTGACAGGCAGCACCTTCTCACTGTGTCCTCACATGGTCCAGTGAAACTGGATCTCAGAATGGGCCCTTGGTACAGAAAAGAAAAGAGCGTTCCATTGTCTCCAACTTCAGTCACCCTTTATTGCCTCCAAAGGTGGTGTTTGTTACCTATTTAGGTTAGGAGCTACAATTACAAAATCCAATCTACTTCAGAAAAACCTTCGAGAGATCCCAAGAGGCAATGGACACAAATCTGCTTCTAAAGGACTCGGTTTATTTTGCATAAGAAATTGCAACCCAGAGTGGCAAAATCATATCAGCTAAGGTTATAAGAAGTCACAGGTCTGCCCTCAGATCTGACATTCTTGCTAGACTATGCCCTGTGTCAGATAGAATTCTAAGATGACCCCAGTGACCCTCATCCTTGTGCAGTCCTCTCCTCTCTAGGGGTGGGTGACTCTTGTCAATGTGATGGGATGCCACTCCATGATTCTGTTATATTTTATACCAAAAGGCCATACAGTGGGTGGGTTTGGCTTGTTCTCTTAGTCCTGGAAATTGAGTCCAGGGTCCTTGCACTGAGTTACATCCCAACCCTTTTTAATTTTATATAGTTAAATTTTGAGACAGTCTCCATTAAGTTGCCCGGGTGAGATGTGAGCTTGTGATCCACCTGCCTTTGCTTCCAAAACGGGGGAATTTCAGCATACTCCATCACACACAGCTTGGACCTGATCTAATTAAAACCAGTTTGGGGATCACTAAAGAAAAGGGAATCAGAAGGATGAACTCTGGCCTAGAAGAAAATGAACACCTACTTTGTGAACTGCCCTTGGGGGCCAAGGGCGAGGGAGTTTCTAAAGCTTCTAGGAACTGAGAAAAGTCCCTGTCCAATGACTAACAGGAAAATGAGGGCTTCAATCCTACAACTGTAAGGAGATGAATTCTCCTAGCAACTGGAGAGTCTGAGAGATCAAGAGCGTCAGGTGAAAACTGAGGCCCAGGTCAACACCACCATACCAGATGGTCAAGACAGCGAACAGAAAATCAGGCCATGCTGTGCTTGCACTTCCCCTCTACAGAAATTTTAATTTGAAACAGCTAAATTCATGATAATTCTGTTACGAAGGAAAAAGACAACTGACTAATACATTCAGGATGAATTTCCCTTTATAGGAAGGACTCTTGACTTCAAGGTATGGAAACTTGGTCAAACCACCTTAAGTAGAATAAGAAATGGAGACAGCTACTGAAAGACAGAGCTTGCATAGAATATAGGGTTGAAAAAAATCTAAAACCCAAAGTGACTAAGTCTGGGTTAGTGCAAAATTTTAGCAACAGAATTTATCTCCTTGACTCCCCACCACAGTGTAGACCCCATGTTCTAGCCACATGAACAGTGCACAGTTACCTAAATGAATATCCCAGTAAGTCAGTTTTATCCTGAATGCCCCAAACACTGGACTAGCTGAAGCTGTCTGGAGTGCGGCACTGAGGAAGGCTTTCAGATTAATGTCGAGAGTCAGTAAGAACTAGGATAAGATCATAGGTACTAGGTGACCAACATCTGGTGATAGTCTATGCCCATCTGTGGGCTGACCCAGTATTTTGCATTGTTTATTCTCTTTGGCTTGAAATAGCTACTCTTTACCCTGTCTCTGTGGTTCTTCACTGTCATCCACTTGCATTATAATTACACTCTTCTTCCTCTTCATCCCAGAGCATTTGTTCACACCTTTATTTTCGAATGTAGCGCTGTTATGATTTTAACTGTACCCTGCCCCAATATACATGTAAGACTTTTCTTTCTGTGTTTCAGAGTGTGCCTGTATTTAGAAATCCAGTCTTTACAGATATAATTAATTAATGTAAGATCCTAACGGAGGAGGGGGAGGTCACTAATCCAGTATGACTGATGTCCTTGTAAGAGAAGACAAAGGTAGAGACACACGTGGGGAAAATGGTCTTACGAAGATAAAGAAAGACTAGTTAGGTAGCAACAAGCCGACGCACATCTTTGGCTACCAAATTCTGGAAGACAAAGGAAAAGTCCTCCTCTTTAGGGTTCATAAGAAGCTAGACTGCCCTGAGGCCTTGCTTTTGGACATCTGGCTTCTGAAACTGTGAGAGAACAAATTTCTCTTGTTCAAAGCACGCAACATGTGGTATATTGTTATGCCAGTTCCCACACACTATTGGTGTTCTATTAATTGCACATAAAACTTTGTCTCTCTAGTTAGACTCCAAGGTCCCAGAAAACAGTGTCTTTGTTTTGTTTACCTTTTTGTCTCACATGTCAATATGCTTCATGCACCTTGGATAGATACACAGGGAAGAATGGATGGATTAACCCACTCATTCATTCAACAAATATTGATGCTTACTATATGTAAGGCATAACTGTACAAGGTTGAAAGTGGATCAGGGCACAAATATATTTTGAAGACCTTAACTCAGGAAGCTTACAAATGAATGAGTAAAGGTAGATGGATAATAAACTGTTAAAAGAAATCTTAAACCTTCCCAACTGGCCATGATAGGTTCAGGCACTAGAAGTAATTTAAATTCGAAAACTGAGTTTAAGAAATTGAATTTTTATGGCTAACACCTTGGCTTTCACTTGGAGTAAGTTTGTTGTCAGTTTGCTTAATATTATCTGCAGATATTTTGGGTGGTTACAACTGTTACAGAAGGCTCATGACAGCTACTAAGTAGGAGCCAATGCTGTTTCTAAACCTCCTCACATGCACAAATTAGGCTCCACAGCATAGAAATATGTGGCCCAAAATAATGCTGCAGTTGAGAAACCTTAAATCAGAGGTGTATCGGAACCCAGGCACTATGTAGGACAGCATGAATATGACCATGCAGCAGCTCGCAGCAGCTCAGCACTGTTCTGAGCAGTATTTGTGTAGGTTGGTGGTCTTCATTCTGTTTTACAGAAGAAGACACCAAAGACCAGAAGTTAAACCACCTTCTCTAGAAAGAGCAACAGCTGGTCAATGGCAACACCAAAATCAATGCTTGTCTGATCCCCCATGCCACAGATGCTTCCTTCAGTCCAACCTCCTGGACTTGGAATCGGAAAGGAAACAAAACACTGCATGAGTGCAGACATTAAATCTTGGTTAGTAACAAGAGGGAGAGGTCTGTGGCAGCTGCACTGCAGTGTTACACTCTAGGGGGCTGTGCAGACACTCTGCTAGCAGGACGGGCAGCTCAGGGACAAGGATAGCAGAATCTGAAGAACAGTTGGAGGAGCGAGGGGGAGACTGAAGAGTGACCCTGCCTTAACACGTGGGCCAGGTAAAGCCTGAGTAATGAGAGGCCAACCTCTAGCAATACAGGCCTTTAAGGAAGGCCTGTGCAGCAGAGAAGTTACCTGATACGAGGCCATGAGCATATACAGACTGCAGCAAGTAGACGTGAGAAATGCCCAAGAAACATGACCTACCCATTCGTTCCACTTCTAAGAACAAGTATTATGTGCCTGGTAATATTTAAGCCCTGGGTTTCACATTGCTGAGCAAAGAATGTGGTCCCTAGTATTATGGAGTTTTCAGTCATTTGAAAGATGTAGAAACATTCCCATAATAGGCACACTGGTGTGTACACTACATAGATGTATCTCAATTAGATTTAGTGGCAGTTGGGAGGATCAAGGGGCTATTATGCAGCCTCAAGTGTCTGTGTTTTCTTAAATTATGCATCTCCTGCCAGCCTCTTTACATGCTTCCTTCAAGGGTAACAGCATAATGATGATAATGATCTGCTTTCTTGTGTTCAAAAGGATTTCTCAGCAGCCTCTAATGAGGCTTAAGGAGTTGAGGAAAAAGAAAAACTGAGGGCTGAGTTGGGAGTGGCACCTTAGAGGAAATTACCTGGAGGACTGTGGCCCTTCGCCCCAGAAGGGCTCTTTCTGGAGAGACTTAGCTGAAATGACTACATCACACTTGGCACTCTCGTATTAGGACCCTCACTTTCTCACTGCTGTGCCCTCCCCCACGGTCCCTTCCGCAGACAGCTTCCCAGCATTCCGTGTTAGCACAAATGCCAAAGACAGACTGCAGATCACTCTGGCCAGTACCCCGTAAGCTGAGGAAGCTGGTACATTCTCTTCAGGGTACACTCATGCCCAGTACTCCACAGATCTCCTTCCCATAGTAACTGCGCAGTAAACACTTGCTGAATGAACAGGAATCCCTCCAAGAATCCCCCTCACCCCTACAAAGTAGACCCTTGTTTCTTCCATTCTTTTCTGACTGCAGGAGTCAAAATTGTAGCCGTGAATACCAACCCTTCACTCCTATATGAAGTGTGAACAAAAATACAGTCAGTGGTCTAATATATATATATATATATATATATATGTATATATATATATAACTTTTAGAAACTATGGTGCAAAAAATAAATCTCTGAAGTTAAAAAAGAGAGTGTTGTATCACTTACCAAAAATGTCAGAAAATAGAATGGCTGTGCTATACGCAGTCATTATCTCTAGTCAGTCCTCACCCCCAAAAATCCCTACATTGAAAGTTAACCTCACGGTGCTGGTACTAGAAGGTCCCACCTTCTAGGGGAGACCAAGTCACAGTGAAGACAGACTCCTGCGAATGAGACCTCTGAAAAACGAGGCCCCGAGAGCTGCGTCCTCCACCTGTGATGACAGACGGAGTGAAACAGAGCCATCTCTTAACCTGAGGCTTGGCTCTTATCAGGTACAGAATCTGGGACACCTTGATCATAGGCCTCCTGGCTTCTAGAACTACAAGACATAAATTTCTGTTGTTTCCAAGTCACCCAGCCTAATGTATTTTGTGATAGCACAAATACTCTCCTTCACAAATCCCTGTGTGAAGTTTTCTAGTAAATAATGCTTTCTGAACTGGTATGGAGAAACTTTCAAAGATAAAAAGTGCTTAAAATTTCTCTTTTTGCTGGGCATGTTTGCTCATGCCTGTAATCCCAGCACTCTAAGAGGTTGAGGCAGAAAGACCACAAATTCCAGCCCAGCCCAGACAGCATAGCAACTTAGCAACTTAGCAAGATCCTGTCTCAAAAAAAAAAAATATATATATATATATATATGTGTGTGTGTGTGTGTATATATATATATATATATATATATATATATATATATAAAGGCTTGGGATGTAGCTCAGTGCTATGGCCTTGTACTGAAAGAAATGGTTTTACTTCTTTGTTTGTGACATATTGCATACATATATACAGATGTACACATGTTACATTAGACATACAAGTTATAAATATACATAAGACTCCTTTCCTATGTCCAAGGAAGAGTTTACATTCTGACAGGTAAGACAGATCTGTGAAAGGACCAATTTTTTTATAATGTGCCAACTCCTGCACAACTCATTCCTGGAGTAGAAGCAAGTTCATATTATGACATATTGTATTGCAGTTTAACATCTGAAGAATGAAGAAGGTGTTTGCTCATTATGATATGGCAATCAAGTTCAATGAGAAAGACACAAGAAAACTGAAAAGGCAGGAACCAACAAAGCTTTATTGAGCTGGCTAATGGACAGTTTGCAACCAGGAGCCAGAGAAGATGTCCACGCTGATCTGGGTCTCACCTTCTGTTTAAGTACATTTTGCGGTTTCCATAGTAACCATTGCCTCATTTTTGGGAATCTTACAAGAATGTCACACAATTATCACAAAGTTTACCTCTGCCAGAAGCTATAGAACAGCTGGATAGCAGAGGACCAGCGCAGTTTAACTTTTAGCCTACTTCCCAATCTATCTTGTTTGTTCTGTTCCAATTTTATGACTCTGCTCCTCTTTAGGTGGGTGATAATTACCTAAGGGGAGGAGGTAAAGAGTGGGGTCAGCTACAGCTTAAGTGAACCTAAGTGACTTCTCCTAATGTGGAGTTAAAAGAGAAAGAGGAGCCTCTCTTGCCCTATCAATTAGAGAAGTTATGAGAGTCAAGGCAGCAATTTGTATCTGGCAGTTCTTGGTAAATAATAGTCCTTCAACCAGTGTCCTCTAGCTTTGGATATACACAGACTAACTGGGATGCTAATAAGTGTTAAGAGTGGGAAGTATCAGGAAGAAACTTAAAACACAACATCCCACTTTCTCAAGCCTTGTGTATTTAGATCTTATGTAATAGCTAATTGAAAAGGTATATAATAAAAGCTAGTAATTAATTACCTTGCTGTCTAGTAGCATCAAGGTTAGTATATTAATTTTTGTTCAAAATCCTAGTCCTTTACTCAGAATTGCTATGGAATATTGTGTTATACACAGGGTAGTTTATTTTTCTTAAGTCATACCACAGGAATAGGCAACCATGTTGTTACTTCGAATAAGTTGATGGGCAAAGTATCTTGCTGCCACCAGCACTTGCTATGTGCTCATTGCACAGTGCTCCTTCCAATTCTGTAAACATGTACATGCTGTTCAGGATTCCTTCTTCCCTACTTGAAGCAAAACTCTTTTCAGAAATCACCTTCTCTTTGAAGATTTTTCCAAGTCTACAACAAAGTCTATCACTCGCTTCCTGCTTTCAATTTATTCTGCTCATGTTGAGTTCTTCTCTAGTAATACTGGATTCAGCATATGTAGCTTCTGGTTGACAGGTCCGTCCTTCCACATTTCACCTTCAGTGTCTTGAAGATGGTTGTCGTGACCTGTGACTCACACCACTTTGCATTTTCAGTAGCTAGCACCTTGCCAGGGACAATGCTTTTGGGGTTCTTGGACAGCATAGAAAAATTTTTGCACCAGTATGATCAGTCGACAGACAGTGTTGGTTTAAATGACAAATCTAGGAACACAGGTAATCCTTTGTCCATCTACACTGAATGCCAAGTTCTTGCACTCAGGAGTTTAGACATGCTAAGCCAATATTGCAAATCTAAATATCAATCTCATGGTTGTAGCTTGAATGTGTCCCCCAAAAATGCAATGGTGTAGGAAATGGAACTACTGAGTGGTTTCAGCTCAGGAGCGTCCCTCCTGTGTAGATTGGCGAGTTTTGACTATGAAAGGGTTCAAAGCTTCAAGTTTCTCCCCTCCACCTCCAGCCCTCTCTGTACTCCCATCAGCTGTGGAATGATGCCGCACTAGACCCTTCTCCTTACTCTTGATCTTCTCAGCCTCCAGAACTAAGGCTCAGTATTTGTTTCCATTCTATGTTACCTAACCTCCGGTATTCTGTTATAGCAGCACAAAACAAACTGAGACACCTTCCACAGATGTGCAGCTATTGGGGGGGTTCCAACCTCACTATGTGGTACTATAACCAACATAGTTGTCCACTGCAGGAAATCAGATGCCACGTGTGGTAGACATCCCTTGTTGATCACCCAGGAGCTTTTGATTCTCATCCTGATAGCTGTGCTGGACACTCTGTTTGGAGGAGATGCCCTGGCCAATTCTGAGCTCAAGTGCTTTGGGATAATACAGTCACAAGGGAAGGCATAGGTGACCCAGCCTAGCTAGGCCAAATCAGGCTGGTTGATTCTGCTGGCCACAGTGGCTGAGTCCTAGAAGGACATAAACCAGACAGAGACCGATGATAGAGAAGACCAGTAAGTTTCTGTTCTCTGACTCTGATTGTACCCTATGAGAAGCAGGCTATCTTTCATGAGACCAGACTCTGAGACAATATGAGTCCAAGGCTTCTACGAGGATCACCCTGAGCCTAACCATGGAGTGAGCCTAGAAGAAACAGTGAGGAGATAATCTCTGAGAACACCCCTGGAGACCTAGGTGAGCTTATCTCTAAAGATTGAGCTGTGATTTAAATCAAAGGTTCTTTTTTTGTTTAAGCTAGTTTGAAATGGTTTCTGTCATTCACAACAGAAAACTGAGCCATTGTAGACTGTCCCTTTCTTGCCCAATCAGCCGCTGAACCTTTCCAGGTGCACCCCATGGACATCTCCTACGTCTGTGCACTGTCCCCTGTGCATCGACATGGCACTCTACAGCAGTTACTGCATTTTGCCTCTACTCTCTCCCTGACTCTTTTCCTTCTTTGGTCAGCCTCTATACTGGAGTCACAATGGTTTTTCCAGGATACATAAAGTGATTGTGTCACCATCCTGAAGCCTCCACCTCTACCAAACCGTCACTAACCTTTCAAATATACACTGATCTTTTTTAATCTCTCTTATCAACTGTCATCCATTGGTATTAAACACAAGTCACTCTACCCCTAACAGTTCTAGCAGCTGTCTAACTAGTTTTTTAGCCTTCTGCACCAGTCCTATCCTTCTTTGACCTTGTCTCTGTACTGTATCCTGAAAACTTTTATAACACATATAATATGACCATAGGACTACTTGCCATATCACCCCATTCATAAGAACTAAAACTTACCCTACATCTGAAGTCCCTATTTCCTCAGCTTTATTGCTAACTACTACCCTCACCTGTACTTTTCTCTCTAACCATATTCAACTAAAACCAGTCCCCTAGGTGCACTCTCATCTCTCTCATGCCCTGACTTTGTTCTAAGCAGGTCCTCTGCCTTGGAGTAATTTCCCTGCTGCTTCCCCTCTCCCTATCCAGCTCCTGCTCATCCTAAAGCTGCCCATCAGTGTTGCTATATCTGCAAACCCTCCCTGTTGCACCTCAGCAAGGCTGAATAGGACACAATAACCTTGTGCATCCCTCTCTCATAGCATTTGTCACTGAATCCTAATTTTTTCTTTTCTGCGCCTACAGGAAATCCCAAGGCAGAAATTGCATTATTCCATGTTGTGGCTCAGCCTCTGACACTGGGCTTGGCACATGGGCTTGGCACAAGTTCAGCACTTCATAAATGTCTGCTGATTGCAAGAAAGGTGCATGGTAACTTGAACAAATACTCTATCTGAAAATAATGATTTTCCTCTGAAGATGGGAGTCAACCTTAGCTGCTGCCTCCTCCACAGCTGAGAACAGGTCTCACTGCAGCAGAGAATACACAGGAACAGATGATGCGGCATATGCAGCTCCTTGCTCTTTTCCTGCGCTGGGTGCTCGCTCTCGCTTTCAGGTAGGGCAGCTGCTGTGCAAGCCACTCCGGGCCTCCTGGGAAGCCCAGCAGGAGGACAGCTTGGCACCGAGTGAATGAACTGTTCCGACGAGGAAGGGGGGCTCTCCACCCCGTGGTCAATTCAACCAGACTGCCAAGTGTCTGCACCGCTGAGTGATGGGCAGGAGGCACGTAGAGTAATAGAGTAACTGAGCCAGTGGTGCAATGCAGTTTCCAGGAAAAGGAGGCAGCAGATTGCCCCTTGCCAGCTAGGAGGAGAAACGTACAGAGAGGGAGGAGCAACGTGTTCCTCCAGGAACTGAAGTCACCTCAGAGCTGCACAGCACAGCTCTTGCCAGGTCAGTATGTCTAAAGAGTTCCCTGAGCCGCACACGGACCCTGCACTGGCCCCTCAGTGAGTCTTCCCCTATCTCCAGCCTAAGCTCATCTCCGCCACAGTCCTATCTGTCACCACAGCACTGACTAACCGCACATCTACTGTGCTAAGCACTAACCATGTTTCCCCAAGCTGCTCCCCCTGGGTCGCTGTATCTTTTGTTATTCAGCTATGGGATCAAATCTTGGCTTAGTTCCCCAGGTAGGCTGAAAGGTCAGGGACCATGTTGCGCTCTTCTTCAGATAGCCTTTCTATAGCATTAGGCTCAGTTCCATTCCACTTGTGATTAAGGTGATAGGAATTACTCAGCACCTGAACAAATAAATCAAGTCTAGTTATCAATCTGTGGAAAGGCTTCTTAGGTAGGAGCCCACTAAGTGGGCACTGGTCAGACTTCATACATGAATTGGCTTCTCCTGACCTGAAAACACCAGAGTATCCATGACAGGTCTTCTCTTTACCCTCATGCAAGTGACATTCGATAGACTAGCTCAGGTGTTAGAGAATATGAGCTTCTCTGTGGATGCTGTATCATACGCTCCCTGTCCGTGTCCTCTTATGCCTGCAGTTAATTCATAATCTGCAAGCTAGACCCAGAGCTCCTGGGGTTAAGATTGAATATCCTGGGATGGGTCCCTAGCTGGCTTCCACGGGATCAAGACGTAGCTTACTTAAGTTGTAGTGGGGTTCTGCTCTTCCAGACAAAGAATTTGGCCTCTGCTCACTGGGAAAGATGTGAATGGATCTATTCTCCTGGGATGCGTGAATCAGTGTATAATATTTACAGTTCCTACCACAGTCAAAGAGCGATGCGGTATGCGAGGCCTTGGTGCTCCCAGGACAATCAGGATACAGGTCTCCACTCCCAGAGAGAATGCAGGCAAGGACCTGTGCTCAGAAAACTATTAACTGGCCAGAAAACAGGAGTTCAGAAAGGAGAACAAATAAGTCAAAGGAAATTGGAGTGGAGTTGGGCCCCAGGGGACCCAAGGGCTCTGTGGGTGAGAGGGCGTAGTTAGCCACTCTAGGCTAAAGACATGGGGTGGTAGGGAATCTAAAGTATAAAGGCAGGAAGTCAACAGCCTCTTTGAGGAGCAGTGTGGCAATAATTCACAGAGCAGATACCCACATGTATGGTCAGACGCACAACACAAATTCACCACAGGAGTCTCTTCCACAAAAGGGGAAATCTACTGCTTGCTCTAGGGAGTTGCTGGAAATCTACAGTTGCTTCAGGGAGCTGTTGAAAATCTGCATTCCAGTTTGTAGCAGCTTAGTATATTCCTTAGTGCTGAAACAGTACTTCTCAAAGTTTATTATGAATATGAGACATGGGGGATTATATTAACCTGCAAATTCTGGTTCCAGAGATCAGGGGAGTTGGTCCCAAAATCCTACATCCCTAGTTCTGAGATGACATAGATGCTGCAGGTCCGTGGACCATATTTTGAACAGCAAAGCTCCAGAACAACTCTCATCCATCTGACATGATTGCTATCTATTACTAGGTTTCTTATTAAACATACATGATAGAATCCTTCAAATGAGGAATATGTCTTGCAAAAGGTGTATTATGATGTCTATGTGATCAATTCTTCCACATGCTGGCTCACGGGGTGGGTGGCCAATTGCTCACCCTTTAAATGTATAGTTTAATCATGACTGTTAGGCTTGATACATTGTGTCAACTTGGGGAGTCTAGAGGTTTAGCTGAGTGAGTCAGCAGGAAGCCAGGGTGCTTACTTTGCATACATCCTGAGCCTGTGGAAGAGGAGGGCATGGAGATAGTGTGAGAGGTGCACGCCCCCTGGGTGGGGGTAGCCTGTTTACAATGTAAGGGAAAGAGAGAGGCTGCTTGCAGCCATTCCTCCCTTTTGCGCTGGTTGTTTTTACTGTGTGCTGCCACCATGAACATTAGCCCTCTGCCATGTGCCACTCTGCCTCTGAAGCAGCCAAGTATGGACTGAAACCTCCACAAACTGTAAGCTAAATAAACCTTTCCTTTCTTCATTTTGGGTGTTGGGTATTTTGTCTCAGCAACAAGAGAAAAGTAACCAAGACAATGACAATAGCCAATGTGTAGTTTAATCATGACAATAACCTTTTCATGGACCAGAACAGAGGTCAGCAAATTGCTGCCCATGGGCCAAATGCAGTCTGTCACCTATTTTTATAAATAAAGTTTTTATTGAAACACAGATACACATATGCACAGACACATACATTCATTGTCTATGGTCGCTTTTATGCTACAGGGTCAGAGATAATTAGTTGTTGAACAAGCCATCCGGTCCACAGAGACTAAAATAATTATCACCTGACTCTTTCCAGAAGTTTGCTGAGTCTTTGGTTTATAAACCTGAGATTTCTGAGGGTCCCCGTTTCTCTCACACAATCTACTCTATTAGTTTCTGCTCTGACATCCAAATATCCAGAACATTGCGTGGAAAGAACATAAAGCCCTCCCAAATTCTTTTGTTTTTTTAATTTTGAAAAGAGTAGTAGAAGAAAGCAAAAAATAAAAAGAACAATAGCAGCATACCAACATTGAAAACATAAACAAAACAAATTAAGAACATTAAAAGTGATACAGGGTTTCAAAGCAAAATGATAGGAATTAACAGTGGCTGTTATATTACATATTGTTATCTTTAACTATGTAGCTCAGATTACCAGCTGTAAGAATGGAAAATTGTTCAAACATTAAAAAGAATAAAAAAAATAATTATTAGATAAAACATTAGAAATAATACAGCTTCACTAGACAAGATGGTAGGAATTCACCAATGGTTGTTCCATTGCATATTGTTGTCTTCAAATCAGTTGCTCAGATTATCAGATATGGAGCTGGGATAGCTGTACTGCTGATGTCTGATGGTGTATTGCAAGGAACAGTTACTGCTTAAAATTTTTATGTTCTGACCAAATTTTCTTGTTAGAAGGGTAAAAAGATTTACCCAGGAAATCTGGCCCATGTCATCTTGCCATTAACCCAAAAGACTCACATGAAATGTTGAGCAAATGCAAAATATTTCAAAGCATCTGTAATATCCATGCTGGATACAAGCAGTATAAGGCCACCAGTCTGGTGCAGGCAGAAACCCATGGAAAGGCAGCACCAAACTGCAGGTGTGAGGTGCACCCACCATTCCAGGACCGGGACTGGAGTTCGTGGTCTGGCCCACCTCCCTGGATAAAAAGCCTGTTCCTCTGAGATACTATGTTTCAGATCAGTTGAAATCTTTTTCAATCTATAGAATTATGGATGCATAAAAAGCATAGCAAGTCAGTCCTTGCCAACTGCCTGGAGAATTTGAACCCTGCCAAGGGGGAAGGCATTAACTGGACAGATGCCTCGCCTGTGGCATCGGTTTAAATTGGTGGACATGAAGACCAGAAGAAAATGAGCAGGGAGGCATGGTGAGGAGGGACAAATATGAAAATAAAGTGCCCCTAAGAGTTTGGAACAAGAAAGCAAAGACCTCCTGAGAGCTAAAGTACAAAGCAACAGAAAAGACATCAGAGCAAAAGAATGAGAAGTAACATTAGTCTCCAAAGAGCTCTTTCAGGCCTGTTAAGACTTAGCACTAACCCAGATGAAATTCTCAGCATATTTAAAGGGAGGAAGTGTGTCTGGCCACAAAAAGGGCTGCTCAGCAACATGGCATGCGGAGGAGAGATGCTGTCAGTTAATGCTGCTGGCGGTGTCTCTGCCCAAGGCTGGAGAAGAGAAAAAGCTGGGGACAAGGGGCTCAGTTTGCCTCTCTGGGGATTTTTTTCTTTCTCCCTCCTTCCTCTTCCCTCACTTCCTCTTTCCTTTGCTCCCAGTCCCCTTCTTCTCCCCTCCTCTTCCTCCTTCCCACAAATGTATATCAAGTGTGTCTTCTATGTGAGGTCCTAGGCGTGTCTAGGAATACCGTGTGCAGAAACATCTGTAGTCTGCGCTCACAGGCAGCTTGGGCATCTGATGCAGAAGGCAAACACCCATCCAGGATTGGTGCCTACAGACACCTGACTGCTCCATGGAGTTCATGCAGTGCATGCTGTGAAGCAAGACACAGAGCATCCTACCGCCTTGGGCTCTTGGCCCTCGCTGCTCCCCCTGTGCAGGCTCATTGCCCCCAACCCCACTAGTCTCAGGTACCTAACCTCCTGCAGGTTGCTGCTCAAACACCTCAGCAAGACCTTTCCTGACTGTGTATAAAATAGCAGCTCCCTCCTCGCTTCTGGTCTCTTAAGCCACTGATGCTGCCTTCATCAAATTTATCACTTCCTGATGTGATGTATCATGTGTATGTATACATGTCACACTCTCTTTTCCTTGGGTTGAAGTTCTCGATCGTATATCTGTCTTTATAGAAGGCTAAAGTGCAACCTCCTTGAGACTATGGCTTTTATTTTGTTCACTGTTCTACTTTAACCTTAGTGGCCTTAGTGCAACACTGGTATGCGTTTATTAAAGCCATGTGTCACGCAGTTTTGTTAAGGAGTAGTAGGAGTGAAGTAGATTAAGAAGGAGAAAAGCCACTGCACAATGACCAGCGTAGGAAAGAAGACCTCAGGGAGGGAAAGCAAGCACAAAGCAGGGTAGAGACAAGTTAAATCATGTCAGATGGGATGGAACACATCATTTCTTCCCCTTTTACTTCAAGAGTAATCCAAAACCACTGAAGGTTTTCAGTGGAGATGACATGTTCAGATTTGCATATTGGATCTTGGATCAGAGCTATCAGCAAAATGCCATAATTTGAATCATGAAGCAAACTCCCCATTCTCTAACTGGGCTAGCCAAGCTCTTCTGATAAGTTTGACAGGAAGAGATGAGGGCGTGCACCTTCCTGTGCACATGACACATGTGTGAGCCAACAGAGAGCTCCAGGGGCGCACTCGGGTGATCCCCAGGGCTCTGTTTCCTCAGCTCCATGAGACCTCCCGTGAGCAGCGTGCCGAGAAGCCAAGTTCTCCAGTGTGGAGCCCAGAGTCAGCCTCGGACCTCAGCCAGCAAGCCAGGTGGAATGTCCACCACGCAGCCCACTGGTGCCCCTGGCATACCAGCCCCAGACATCCCCAACCTCCATTCCCACTTGCATTCCAGCATTTAGCTCTGAATCAGGGCCTCTGGGGCTCCTATGAAGATCAGAGCCAGTGAATTACTCGGCTGTCCAGTGTCTGGCCTCAGGAAATAGGCAGCCATGTGAAGGAAGTCCAGTGGCTTGAAAACTCCACAAACTCTGCTTACGGAGGAACCCTGAATGAGAATCTACAGAAGTCATTGTTCAGAAAGCTCTTTCAACCCTTTCACTGGTTGTGTTGCATTACCCAAAGTACTAAAGCACAGATACACAGTCTGGAAAATAAACAATTGCTCTCCCCATGCGTGCAGTGGCCTCCCACCAGGCGTCTTATGTCTAGACACCTCATGAAAGCAGAACTGCATGGCTTCTTAGTTTCTCCAGCATCTACTCCAAAATGATCCTAAAGCCAAAATCTCATAGGTCAGCTGGCCAAGCACATGGTCTCCTACACACACAGACCAAAACCATTCCATTCTGCCAACTTGACATCCAAGTCTGTGCTGTTTTGCTTTCTGGTTTCTAAAGGAGAAAGCTACTTCCTCTGGCAGTTGATGTTATAACCCTTGAATCCTATTCTTGGCTTCCCTTCTAACTAGCTAAGAGACCTGTAAAGAGCACCAAGCATGGGTAGGTGAGTTTCATTTGCTCAATCATTCAAAACCTTGGATTATTTACACAATGCCAGGCTCCATGCAAGCTCTTAAAAAAATAAACGTGCATAGGAGAGAGACAAGAAATGCAAGTGGAACAAGAAATAGCAGCACAATAAGTGCTGTAGCAGGAACATCTGCAGGATATTAAGTGGGCTTAGAGGAAAGTTCTGCCTCAAGGCAGAAAGGAATGCATCCAAGAGGAAGTGGCAGCAGCACTGAGATTGGGAAGCATCGGAGTTCACCAGAGGGCACAGCGGGCTGTCCTCAGGGACTGAGGGTGTCACAAGCCACAAACACGTTACGAGTGATACAGTGGATGTAAGGAAACAAACTTGTCACTGAGCAAAGCTGCAAAGCAGTATGAGTGCCAAGGGTGTGGCGAGTTGCACAAAACACAATGGGTAAAAGGCAGAGAACACACTGGGCTGCTAATCCTATCTCCTGGCACTTGGGGTCCTGGACATGTTGATGACCCTTGCTGCCAACACCTGAAACTCCCTTCCTGAAACTTTTCCCTGATCTAGGGAGCATGTTCTGCCCCTTCATGGGGTGAATTAAAGTGCTGAGATGTCAAAGCCACCAAGAGCAGCCAGGCACCCATGACTGATCCCTGATAAGCTGGGCTCAATCTCTGCATGGTTCCTAAACACAGGGTAGCATTCCTCCCTTCCCCTCTCCCTCCCCGGCCTGCCTGACATTCCTCTGGGCACCCAAACAAATCCCTGTGCCAAAATCTTCACCCTACTTTGATTTCTCCCAGAATTCAGTGCAAGGAATTTATTTGGCAATACCTACACCAGGTGTCACATCACAGTGACTGCAAAGTTTGCCTCCAAAGGGCCCACAATGGAACTAAGGTAGAAGGTTTAGTATTTAGCATTTTGAAGGTACAGCAGCAAGAGAAACACAAAGGTGGTACATTAGGTTGTCTGACTTTAATGGCAACAAAAAACTTGAGAGCATAAATGCCAGATTAACCAGCTCTCTTCTCATCTCATGGCATGGTGAGAAAGGTAGACAGTAGCTGGTCTCCATGGCAACGTGTAAAGAGACCCAAACTTCTGCAACTTAAAGGCAGACAATGCTAAAGACCAAGCCCAAGAACTGGTACTGCAAGAATCACAGGGTTATAAAGACAGTAGCACTCACAACGTTAGCAAATTCCTTACACGGGTACCAGAGCTCCAGAGGAAAGGAATTGGACCTTGAGAAAAGGAATGAAGGTGATGTCAGCAGGCTCAAAGAAGAGCACTGGAGGCCCGTGGGAAGATGAACAATATCACCAGTCGGTAAGAAACACAAAGGAAGTCGCAGCAAGGTACCACTGCGCTCTTTCAGAAATGGCTACAGTTTTAAAGTCTGACCATACCACATATCAGAGAGGGTGTAATGGAACCAGACCTCTCATGGAACAATCACACTAGAAGATATTGGTGCCACCTAAAAACTTTTACACATGTCCTTTACTTCATACAACCACCATAAAATGCCACCATAATAGCCGTAAGAGGCTTCAGTGTTTGAACAAGGGAAAAGAGATAACGTGACCATTCAAAGATTTGTATGTGTATTTTTAAAGCAGCATTATTTGTGAGAGTCAAAAACTAAACAGCCTATAAGTCCATCAACAGGTGAATGGACAAAAAAGAAATCCTGACATATCCTTAAAACTGGAATTTACGCAGCAATAAAAATAAATGAATTATGGATGTACACCACAATACAGATCACTTTTTAAAAATGTTGTTGGTTGTTTGATGTAGAAGAAACATGACTATGTTTAACCCCAGACAAAGAGCAGGCTTGCCTTTAATTGCTACAATAGCAGAAATGTCCCAGATCAGTTATCTTCCATTACAGGCCACATTGCACATGTCTCTCTGAGGCCCTCCACACTGTTCTGTGAGGATCTGAGCAAGCAAAGGGGCAAGAAGAAAGCTAACCCATGGCCCCAGGGGTGTGAGGCCCTTCTCACAATGCTGGTGGAATTATTCCCACTGCTGCAGATTCAGTCTGTTGGCATTAGACACCAACATCAAATCCTTGACTTTGTACCATCTCTCCTGGACACCAACCATCCATTTGTTAGCAAGCTGATTGTATCAGACTTCACTCTAGGACAGGCACTGATTCATTTTAACTGAAACTGATAACATTCTGGGTGTGGGTCTTCTCTTCCTGCCTCCAGTACCTTGGCCAGGGTAGCATATAATAACATGACAAAGAAGATGTGGAATGTGCACATGGAGGGTCAACTTTTCCTCCCATAGTGCATCACCAGGAAAGCACTACTGGCCTGGGATAACCTCTGAAGGAGTAGCTAGTACACCAGCATGGAAATGGCCACATGGAGTTGCCCTCCACAATGCAGCAGATGCTTGTACCCAATAGCCAGCATCCTAACACACAACATACATGAGGCTGAGAATTCACGGATGGGAACAAAGGATGGGAAACAATTTTTTCCAGGGATTGCTGCATTGATTTGTGCTTCTGGTTTCCATGATTTTAGGTTTTGCCTGTAGAAGCAGGGGCCACTTTTACAAGCAGGCATAATAATCCTTCTAATCATGATGCTGAATCCATTGCTGCCTCATTACTTGGAACTGTCTATGGGCAGCGACAATTAGACACTTGTAAATCGTTCACAACAATTAACCCTAGTGATTGTGAGAAGATTCTGCCACACATTCACAGTGGTAAAGAGTGTGTGTGGAACTCAGAAGATCTCTCTGGCACCCCTCAGTATTTCCAGATTGTTGATAAATATGAACGCTTAATTCCTCAGACTGGCCAGGGAGAGTAACAAGGAAGTTAAAATATTCAGGAATGAAAATCTAGGTTACCCTATGTGTCAGGCAACCCAGAAAAATACCAGAATATGCCCAGAATGAAAGATCTCAGGATGGGTAAGAGGAAAAGAGGACGGTGAATAACAGTGGTAGCTTTAGGACCATCTATAGTGTTGGGCACTGTAGTTTATGCCACTAATTCTCTTTATTTTTAACAGAAATTGTGATCACACACCACACTGGAGAATCAATAAAGTCACAGAATAAAACTTAGCATGGGTCACTAGTGGATCTAAAGCAAGGTGTCCTGGTAAATGCCACGGAGCCTTCACCCCATACCACTGCCTGCGTTGCTGGGTGTGCACAGCCTGATTGCAAGCTCCTGCCACTGGGCCTGAGGGCCTTGAGTGCTAAGCCACACAGGGGGCAGGATTAGAATACCTGGAGAATAAACCTCCAACAACAGAAGCACCCAAAATGGGCAGAAAAATGTCTCAGCTTCCTGATACCCCACATACAGCAAAGCTGAAGCACTCCCGCATGTATGGCAGAGCCCCACCCCTGCAGAGTGCCCCAGCTCTGGCGTAGGAACACCTGACCTCATGAGTCACCCTCATGCTGCCCGCCTTCCCTCCTCTTTTCTCTTTCCCATGAGGACTGTGGAAAGTAGTCCAAAGGAGACCCAGTGCCATGATTTCTGAACACGCTTCTAAAGTTCTACACCTTGAAAATTTAAGACTCGATCCTGTAGGATTTTCCTCTCCTGAGTCTCATATCAAAATGAGCACATCTCACTTCCCCCACTTCCTCTGCACTGGAAATGTGGATGAGTTGAATGTGGGTTTACTTTTGCTTGCCAGTTGTTTCAGAAGCGCTGGTCTTTCCATCCCCACACCTTCTCGAGGCATATTATCTAAAGCAGTGAGTTTCCAAGTGTTTTGTTCTCAGGTAGTAATAATAACCTCGCTCAAGTACTCACCACAATCCCACGAAGTAGGTCCCATTATCCTTGCTTCTGTCATATAGAAGCGGGAACTGAGACGGAGATGAAGTCATTTCCCTGAGGGCACTTGGCCAGTAAGTGGCAGTCCCCGGCTTTGAACTCAGATGGTTTGTCTTCTTAACTGTTGTCCTCTACCACTTCTCAAAAACTACTTTTAACCATTTTTTTCTTCAGGAAAACCTTATTTTGAAACATTCTTTATAAAATATTTAGCCATGAATTACCTAACTTTCTTAAACATGAATTTATTTTCTATTTCTAGTTAGCCAAAGACATGTAGAACTTCCAACCATAAAGTTGAAGTACAGTGATAACTGGATAACTAATCTCTGTAAAAGCTATCCTTTGAATAAATGAATAAATATAAAAGCTTAGCTTGTATAATTTCAGCCAAGATTAAACACACTTGACATTTAGGATAGCCTCTGCAGGGTGGAAGTAGGTAGTTTTGTGTTAGGCTACTCTAAAAATCAAATATCGAAAATAAATTCAATGAGCCTTACTATCACCTTTTGGCTCCAACTGGTAGAAGGATTCCAAACAATGGCTTCTCCCCCACTGAAGCATTGTTTAATAGTTTGCGTGGAGGGGGCGCTGTGGTTTTCACTTCCTTATGCTCTTTAGGAGAGCTTTGGGTCTCTTCTCAAAGAACAACATAGATTCCCCAGGAATATCTGGACCACAGGTGTAAGGGGTTGGGTACTGCATGTTCCTTTGAATACTCTTGGTATAACTTGTCTCTGTAAAAGGATCCTTTAAAAATATAAATCAAGTCTTGTTCTATCACTTTCCTAAATAAGATCCTCATGGAGTTGCCAATGTTTAGGTAAAAAAGTAAGCATGAGCTCCTTGCCATGGCATCTTAGTCTCCATAAGCCCTACTTTCCAAGAAAAATACTGTATGAGTTTTCCCCCTAGAAAGCTGAATGACTCCTAGAAAATCCATACAATTCTGTGGACTTTTCTACAAGAAGATCTTACTCTGCACTTATTCACCTAGTAGTAGTTCACCAGTCCACTCTTAGAAGCAGAAATGTCAATAGGTCTCTTAGTGCCTCAACTTAAATATGAGTTGGCTACTAAGAATTAACAAGTGTTTTAGGAAAGCTCCCAACACAAAAGAAAAATTCTCCAACAAGCAAATGAACAGAACTGTACTAAAAATCCTGACAATTAAGAAAAGATTGTCTCGGCACACAAGGGAGGACTCTGCAGGAGGAAAAACACTCTTGGTAATTAGAAGTAAGCAAAGAAAACCCTCAGGAGGAACTTTAGAAGAAAGAGTTCAGGGAATTTTCTAGAAAGTCCACAAAACAACAAAGAGAAACCAGGAAAAGGAAAAGGAAGAGGGTGCGTCCATTTTCCTAAAGATGACTCAACATTATCCTTCTTTATGGCAGAGTAGTACTCCACTGTGTTTAAAAAGAGATTGAAATAGAGAAGTGATGAATTTACCTGAGAAAGGATATGTGAAACATCCCTAGAACTGAAAATCATAAAAGAAAAAGAAGCAAATCTTTACTCACCGTACACGAGAAGTAAATAACTAGTATCCAAAATTGAAAAGCCAAAAGTAGCATGTTATTTAGAAACGTGGAGAGAAACATCAAAATAAACAGGTCTGGAAGTTGTCATTCCCCTGAGCCATGGATGTGGAGAGTAGGGAGGGATCAGCCAGAGTCTTGTGCAGCGAGTGAGTGATGGTTGCACAAGTGTACAGCAGGCTGTCTTAAAGTGCGCACATGAGCTACTTCATTAAAGTATAAAAATACAGCTACAGTAGATAAATGATTTTGAAAAGACTTTCCCAGGCAAAATTTCTGTCCCTAAATATTGGCCCTTTGGTGGCATCTTTCTGGATGCCTCTCTGGCTACTCCTAAGGAAACACACGTGGCTGTCATCTGCGGTGGCTCTTGCGTGACTGCCACGTAGGTAACCAAGCAGCCTCCATGCTGTAGGAATTGGTCTCTTCCACAGGCTTCCCTGTAAGCCTAAGCCTGACAGCTCTGCCAGGGGTCCTGCAGGGAAATGTAAGGAAAACGCGCCCCACACAGGCTAGAGTGGCTTTGGTCTCTCTGTTGCATATCCTCCCTGGGAGCTGTAAAATGAGTGGTGACTGTCGGAGTGATTGATCAAGTGTTCAGGACCCTGGGAGCATTGTTTTTCTAATCTCACCCCACCCCAGAGCTCTGACTGGTGGTGACAACACAGCATTTCACCCAGGAATAATAATCCAAGAGGTATTCAACAAGTGTGTGGGAAAAGACAGAGGAGGCGGGAGGAATGGGGAGGAAAGGAGGGTCCCAGGGGGAGAAACCGAACTTCTCATACCTGAGATGCTGACAAAGTAACAGTGATCCATTAGCGGGAGGCTGTGTCTACATAGAGAAGACAGTCTGATTGCTTTGACTGCAATGTGTAGTCACTGAGCAAGTACCCAGCGTGAACTACGAAAATAAACACATGAGCAGTACTAATGCCCGGAAGCACTTTGAACTCTCACCTGTAAAAAGTATTGCTGAAACATATAGAAAACAGATGCTTATTTACTATATAATATCACTCAGGTCATGACCCCAAAAGGACTCAAGACCTTTCAAAAAGCCAGAAATTAACCAGAAACAAACCTTCAAAAACAGTTAAACATGATTCATAATGCCTGTGGTGCTATCTCCATAAAGTACTTCGTCTACTGTTTAACAGGCCGCCTGTTACCAGCTTACAGGTCGTTTTTCTTACTGCCTCCGCATGCATAAGAAAGACTTGGAGAAACTGATCAGCACCTCTACTGACATAGACAGGGTAGCTGTGGAAATAGGACTTCTTCGTTCCTGACTTACACGTCCTTACTTACTACACCCAATTCTGAAGAGCAGTATAGCACAGGAAGACAGAGAAGAGGAAGGTCACTACAGGGAAGAAAGAGCCAGCCTGAGGTGAGATGGGTGGGGAGGGGTGCAGAGACCTCAGCACCAAAGAGTTTGATCTGGACAGGCCTGCAGGTGGCTGAGCATTTATGGGTTTTGGTGCCAGTCAGAGTGGGGTACAGATTATTATAGCTGTGTAAGACAGCCCTCAGGTAGCACACCTATAATCTCAGCACTCTCGGAGGCTGAGGCGCAAGTTCTACGTTTGAACCCAGTCTGTCTAACTTAGTTACTTAGTATGACCCTGTCTCAAATTTTAAAAAGTTTAAAGGTATAGAGAAGTGCATAGCTTGGTGCAAAAGCCCTGGGTTCAACCCCTTGTACTGCTAAAAAATAAGTTAATAAAAATAAAGACTCTAGCTCCGCAACACAAGATGGAACAGAAGAGCGGCCATCCCCAGTGCCTTGTGGCCATCTAGGAAATGGGACGACTGCCCCCGAGATGTGTGCTGAGATTTGCACAGCATGGCCTATTTTCAAAGAGCATCTGTGGCAAGTTTTGTGCCCATCCTCCCGGTTGGGGCAGAACCTTGCTGATTGAGCAAGAGCGAGAGGCTGTGGGTCACCGGGCACCTGGCCCCGTCCATCACACCGCAACCACCTGAACAGGCAGGTTATACAGTCACCGGCTTCTGACAGCTTCTCCCAGGTGTTTTTTTTTTTTTTTTTTTTGTCCAGCTTGGTTCAGTTCAAACAGTCTGTGCATCTCCAGGAAGCTGGCTTAGCCTGGCCTGTGCGTTTTGGTATCCTGGACCACAGGATCATGACAGGCAGAGAGGGATGGTGGAAAAGTACCCAGCCTTCCTCCAGAACCCAGCTTCCTGCTGGCAAATCTACTTCTTGCTGGCTCTGAGTCACCAGCAGCACACTGCCCTCCCCTGCGGCATCCACCCGGTAGCCCAGTTCCAACAGCCCCTGAGTACCCAAGGTGGAGGCCGAGCTAACAGGGAGGCAGGACATCTGCAGCAGCAAGTGCTTCCTCCTCCTTGGTCATGGGGCCCAGCAGGGTCTGCCCTCAAATCAACCCTGAGACTCAGACCTGCCATGGAGGAGAAGCGAGAGGGCTCCAGGCTGGACTCAAAGGCCCCAGCGATGTGACGTGGCAGGGGGAAGCGTAGGACTGTGACCCTGGAACCTGCCCCCATGCTGACCCAGGACCCCCAAATGCAAACCCGGGAAGCTATTCACTTAAAGGGAACTGCTTGGCAGCCTGACAGCGAGGTTCTCCGTAGCCAGCCTGTGAGCTGTTTTCCAAAACAACCCTCTGCTGAAGTCCAGCATTCAGCACAAACATCACTGTCAGGAAAGCTTGAGAGAAGCGCAGACTTCAGGTTCTGATTCACTGCACAGGGCTTGAGGCCTCTGGGGCCCTCAGGCGACCCCACAGTGGCAAGGTGGGAAAGGGACGCTAGTGCGTGTTTCTCGGCCTCCTGAGGGGCAGAGTCAAGATCCACAGTGGGAAAGGAAGAAGGGGCAGTAACTGCAGTTCAGACTCCCAAGACCTGCCCTGAAATGGGTTGAACTGAACCTCCCTCTTCCCAAAAGGTACATGGTGTTCTGACCCTGAATTCTTGTGACTGCCATTGTTTTATGGAAATCGAGTCTCTGAAGATGTAATTTATTAGGATGAGGCCCTATTGGATTATTTTGGCCTTAAGTTTAGTACAACTGGTATCAGAATAAGAGGAGGAAGTAAGAGATTCTAGTGCTGAAACACAGAGACCCAAAAGAGGCCCTGCACTGGTAGGTGCAGAATTCGGAGTCCTGGTACCACAGGCCAAGGGGCTCCGAGAATGGCCTGCATCTGCCAGGAGCTGGAAGGGCCGCACGAGTCTCCTCTACAGCATTGCCTTGCCAGACCCTGGAGTTCCCACTTCAAACTCCTGGCACTATGAAGAGATAGAGCTTGTTTAAAATCATTGTGTAATTTGTTACGGTGGCCCCAGGACGCTAACACTCTCCCTCTGCCAGTCTTTACTCCACCACACACTTCCTTTAGCTACATGGGCTTTATTTCAGTTCTATTTTTTTAGTTCAGTGTAATCTTTCATTTGTGGAAGGGCCAAAAGGATTTTTACCATGAACTAAAGTTTTCAAATTCACCACTTTGGCCAAAAGGAACCATAAGCTATTTACCAGGCAGATCCTGAAGTTTTGATGCCATATGCATTTCCATGCCTTTCTCTTAATCCAGACATGGCACCCACTTTTCACCTGCTCAAATACTATCCAGCCATAAAGCTCAAGTTAGACATGATCTCCTCCACAAAGTCCTGCCTCCAGTCCCACGGTCAGCTTGCAGTTTCATTGACATTTGAATTCCAACTGAATTTGGGGGTCTTCTGTGGGATACCCAACTTATTCGACACTATCTTCCAGCTCATGTGGAGCACATGTTCGCCTCATCCTGTTGCACCTAGGACGTCGTGCTCGAGTCATCCCTCTGCCCTGGCCATTGCTGTCCCCCCATATTTTCTAGGGAATATCTCCCTGAGCAGCTGCGTCCTCCATGTGAAGCTGGTGGCAAAATGTCACAGGAGCCCTCTTCATATGGGTTACGCGTGCTATACAGGTGTCAGTATGGGTTCATGTTTCGCATATAATAAACTGTTACATGGTGCGTTATTATAAGGGGTCATTAGAGGTTATACCAGTAAGCCAGAAAGCTGAAGATGGATTTTCTAAGACAGAAGGAGGACAGAGGTCCCAAGCACAACTATTTGCCTGGGTGAAAAGGAGTTCAAGACTCCTGGGAAATAAAATAAGACCCCAGCATATTAAGGAAAGAAACCAGTACAAAATACTTTCTTCAACTTTGTGGTCTTGCTTCATTAGAGAACTTAAAGGCAAGGAGGAAGAGGGGACTCCTTTTGAACTGTGCTTTGCTAACCATTCCTCATCTAATATGTTCTGTTCATCCACTGTTGCCCAGGAGGACCAATTACAATGTTTCTAATTTAAGGAATTAAAGTGTTGCAGTACAAACACAATTTGACATTATTAAGTATGGCTCATCTGATGATTTGTGAGAAAAAAAATCTTCTGAGATATTCTTCAACCAGATGTTAATTTCAAATTCCTAATCACCTTTTTCCCTTCCAAATATGCCTGACTCTCAAAAGGCTTCCTGGGCCACTTTCTTTGCTAAAAGGCAGCCTACTTTCCTGCTTTTAAAACATGGTGGAAATGTCTCGGTCCATGCAAATGATCCAAGACAAGGGGTTCTTACCACTGGAAGCAAACTATTAATGAAAAATAACCCAAGAATTACAAGATACCTAAATTTGATACTTTTATTACATGGTAATATGCACAAATTCAGCCAACTGAAATCTATGTAGCTCTCTAGTCTATTAACCTGCCATATTTTGCCTTCCAGGTTTGGGACATAGAGTCCAATAGTCATAAAAGGCACTGCCTTGATTGCCAGGCATGGTGGCTGATGCTGGTAATCTCAGCTACTTCCAAGGCTGAGACAGGAAAACTAACATGTAAAAAGAGCTGTGGATGTGCCCAATATTCCCTGGGTTCAATTTCCAGTGCAAAAAAAAAAAAACAACCCCAAAACACACAAACAAACAAACAAACAAACAAAAATCGCATTTACTCTCTGGGGGTTGTGGGGTGACTTCCAGAATATGTTTTCATTGCAGCCTTCTGTGGCTTAATCTCTTTCAGCGCTTGTGGTTGCCTTCCTTTATTACTCCTGGAGTGCTCCAGGGACAGGGTTCTGTCTCTCTCATCTCTGTATCAACCACATCCGCATGGAATAAGCTACACTGCCATGGCTCTGTGAAAATCTATAGAATCCCTAAAAGGGTCTTTATGAGCCCAAATAGACCCTGGGGCACAGCAAGATTTTCCGAATGCCCATCAAAAAGGCGGGAAAGAAAATGCGGATGTTTGTGAAACACTATAAACAATTAAATAAACAGAAATGATTACAGTGCAGATGCCCCCAGCTTGCAGACATCTATTTCACTGAGATTTCTGTTCCCTGAAGATAATGAAGCCCAATTCAAAGGCCTCTGCATGTGGAGACACTTCTCCACCAGCGCACTGCCCAGGAGAGGAGGCTTGTTCTGGTTAATTGGCTAAACACCCTGTTTTCCAGGTAGCAGCAATATTCACTACTTAGTCACGGAGCATCTCCGTCAGGTTACCACGTCCTGGTGCGATTCTATTCTCATAAGTGTCCTTTCGTCACCAACACATTTTCATCCTTCTTAATATTTCCAATGGCATCACTTGACTCCACTAAAGTAAAACCAAGCAAGCTAAAAACTCCCCTCTGCTGGGTCCCGCTCAACCACAGACAGTGCAGTTGCCATTTATGGACACTCACTGTTGCCGTGATTTCAGAAAGTTTGCTGTTCTGCAAGCTGTTTTTAGCCCTGGTCCCCACAACACTTCCACAGACATTTAGTATTTCTTTAGCTCATACTTTTCCAAGGCAATACCTCCGCCTCCTCATTGAATCATGCAGCTGTCTCTTAATCGAATGATATTTTTTGAAGTGTTTCTACACTGAAGCCCACTAGGTTGCTCCCCGTGTTTCCCCCACATGGGTTCTCTTCACTAACCCAAGAGAACTACTTACAGGCTCCACGGTCCTTTTTGGGAGAGAAATCTGATATCTGTCATGTCTTCATTCTCCACAATTTGGCCCAACACTTGAAAGTACCTGTAAATATCAACTAATACTTTGCTATTTCCTTTTCCCTGGAAAATGATATAATTTTTGTGTTTGTATCTGGTGTTCTATAAAAGATTGGCCAGATTCAGAAAAAAAATCTGTGGTGCAAGAAAAACAGCTTGAAAAATTAGCAGCAAAAAGATTAAAATCTCGTTTAACAGAGATGTGACGTTGGATATAAGGACATCTGAATTTCAGTTTTCTCACCTGCGAATGGGGGTACAAAGGTTTACAAAGCAGTTGGGTAAGAGTTGAATGAGGCCTTGCCCTGGAGGTCATATATCTAACTCGTTGACAGATATTAGGGAAATAGTGTCTCCATTTATAGAAATGTTAGGCCTATGGCAAGTCAGTAGGGTTGGGTATCTCAGCATAGAGCAGAGATGGCAAAACTTTGAGAGATCAAGGGTTCAAACTGTAACCCTAAACCCACTTATTTATTGCAAAGTGTCAATTAAACCTGCAGTTAAACCTGAATCCTAAGGATTCTGTTTAGAAAAAGTAACTCATCCATTCACATCTGCTGTCTTAAAAGAAAAACGTGGTAACACAGGTGCCTTGGGTTTGCCACAACTGACATAAGAGGATAGGAACTCACCACTCATTTTAGTTTTATAATAAAAAGAATTTGCTAAGGTTAAAATCTGAACTCTTAGAAGGCACAGTTTTAATATAAGTAAGACATTTTAGGGGTCTCTTGTGGAGTAAAGATGAAACCTATCACAGAATGGCAGGAAGCAATCACAAAAATAGCTGAACCACTCAGTAAGAGGAAGAAACTGAAATTCAAGGACAGGAAAAAGAGAGGGGGAAAGGAGCAGGCAGAGTGGAGAGACTACAGCATCATGCAGAATGCTGAGGCTAAGTTAGTCAGCATGGTCAAGGGACTTTTTGCAGAAGAAAAAGGAGAAAATGTCCAATAATCAACTTTGCTAGCTTTATGTGGAAACCTGCTGTATCCACAAAGCCTAATTATTCCCCAGAGTTCTAGAAGGACTCTTCATGACTTGGGCTTTGTGGGGACAGGGTTGTGGACTTGGAAGAGTGGAGATAGGACCCTGCCTCTGAAATGACACACAGGCAGAGCATCAGGACGCGGTGAAGTAACTGTGTGTGGGACAAGGAGTGTGGCAGTAGAGATCTGAATGGTCCCTGAAAGCTCTGAGGTTCAGAGGGGGCTCCTGGAGTTGATCCAATCCTGGGGGCCCTAAATTCATCAGCAGATTAATACCCTGAAAAGACAGTATTTCAGTGGTCCCACTGCAGGATACTGGACATTTAGGACAGGTGACAGGGGCATGACCTTGCGGACCATGTCTTGTCCCTAACCCCTTGCTTCGAGGTCCGCCCCCACCATGAGGTGAGCAGTCTTCTTCCACCACACCCTTTCACCATGATGTCTCTGCCTCACCGCAGGCTGGGGCAATGCAGCAGCCAACCCTGAAACCAGGAGCCCTGATGGCAGGAGCCAAAACTAATCTTTTCTCCTTTAAACTGAAAAAAGGAAAAATTAATCAGGTTGCCCTCATGCATAAGAAGTACCACTTCACTTTAGGATTTCTGTTAGAAAACAACCACACTTAAACTCCGTGAAGGACTGGGACCTTTTATTACCATATTAACAGCTAGCACCCAGCACAAGGCCCAGCAGATGACAGAGGCTCAATGAACAGATATTATATCAATAAACCAATTGCTAGGACACTGGTAGGTGTTAAACGAAAAACACTGCATCAACTATTTTTCATGATTTTCTCTATTACCATTTTTAGAGTCCTTACTTGGCAACACAGCATACAAAGCTATGGAAAGGAGACACAGTATATTGCATTTGCTCAATTCTAAGGCGTGCTTATAAAAAAGGATATTATATTTCTCAAATTCTGCTTCTTATAATATAGCGCTCAATAAACCTCTTCTCTGCCCTACCAACAATTCTACTGCACTCTTATTAAATTTTAATACCCATTTCCTATAATTAATGGTACCATAGAATTAAGGAAATCCATTAGTGTGGAGTGTTTCTCAGATATGGTTGATTATGGAATCCTCTTGCACAGAGCTTCTCCAGGGACAAGTGTTCTGGGTTGTACATTTTAGGAAACGCTGGAATAGAACATGACTTCCAAGTTTACTAACATGGTCAGAATTAGGAAACAATATGCTATAAGTGAAAATAACAACAAACAGTTACCACTGACATTTGGCTACTCCTTGGCCAGTGGCAGTAATCGTAACAAAGTCACTTGTGCTTTCTGGATCTTGAATATTTTGTCGGTAAGCTAGGGACAATGATATCTTCCATGCTTAACTCATGGGACTATTATCAAAGGATAACAAGAAAACAAAATGTAGCGAGATCAGATTCTGATTAAAGAGAGAATAAGCCAAAAGCTTGTGTTCCTGTCTTCCTGAAATTATACTAAATGGCAGTACAGTGATATTTTTAAAAGGGAAAATCTCAGGAATGAAGGAGAAGGAGCAAAAGGATGAGTAGGATGAAGAAGAAAGAGAAGAGAGGATAATATAGCAGCACTTGGAAGCTAGAAGGCGGATAGATGAATGATGACTGACTCATCATCTCCCAACATACAGAAACTTAAAATGGAAAACAGGTAAGTAACTCAACTGGTACTCTTCACCAAAGTATATGTCTATAGGAACAAAGTCTACAAGGAGGCAAGAAGGAGAAATTCAAAGAGAAACAGGACTTGGAGATCTTTCTACTTGAGGAGAAAATGGAGAAGAGGAGGTGACAAGAGATACAGACAAAAGCAAACGTCCCAGAACCCCCATCCGTGCCCCCACTGAAAGTTCCTCCTGGGGCCCCAACTCGGTGCATAAAAGAGAACAACACCCATAATGGGTCGCCATGAAGTGTGAGAGCTCAGCAGGTGAAGATAATGAAAAACTCTCTGGGGTGGAGGAGAGGAGACAGCTGGAATGGGATCCCCCTGCTGGAGAGCAACACTGTTAGTTTGTCCAGAGAGTTTGCCCAACTGGTAATTGACAGACACACCCAGAGTCGGGAGATGAGTTAGTAAGACACGCATAGGAAATAAATCACAAGGCACCAATACCATAGGACTGATTGTCCTGGAAATGAAAACTTGAAGGAAGGAAATGCAATTATAGAACATCACATCACTCTCCTGCAAAATGTGTTCATTTATGAAAATTTTAATAGTATTGACATTGAATGCAAATTTTGATAGTTATGTTTAAAGGCAGCTTACTGCTTTTCTATTGTAGTATAAGAGATGCTCATGGCTCAGCATCTTAAAATGGCATTTTCTATTCCCCATGTTTCTATGAGTGAGAAACCCAAGCGGAGGTTCACTGCGTCCCTGTTCACACTCCACGAGCTCTGCATAGGGTCGACGAGGCAGCCTTCACGGCGGGGTTTCAGTGGAAAGACTCGCTGAGATCCTCCACAGAATTTATTTCCTGTACCACAGGATTATGGTAGCCTTCTTCTTCAAAGCCCGTGAGGAGGGAGCGAAGGAACTTGCTAGAAAGATGGGGTCCTATATAACATGACAATCACCGGAGTCACATCCCATTACCTTTGTGATATTTTATGGCTTACAAGTCCCAGGTCCCTTGGGACTCAAGAGGAAGGGGTTATACAGGGACATCAACTCCAGAAGTTGGGGATCACTGAAGTCTAAAATACCAAGTCCAACACAGAGGGCACCCTCTCTTTCTCTGATACCCAAGACAGTTACACAATTTTGCAGAATTAGAGGTCTCTATGTAGAATCCTCGTTTCTCCATTTAAGAATAAATTATTTTTAGTAAATTTGCAAGGTTCTGTAACTATCACCAAAGTCCAATTTTATAGCATTTCCACCCTACCAAAAACAACCTCATCTCCCAATCAGTCAATTCCCACGCTCACTTGCGGTCCCAGGCAATCACTTGCGTGCTTTCTATCTCTGTGTATTTGTACTCTATCCTCCACCTCACCCCCATAAGTGACCCGGTGTCACAGCGGCTTGCTGTCAGGTCTATCCTGGCTCTTTCTTTCTACCTGCTCTAAATCCCCAGGGCTAAGTTCTATAACCTGCACTCTGGAGGACTCCAGAGCCCAGTTTCTTTACAGCTAGTACGTCTCTGCAACTCTCCTGCTCACATTTGATAAGTTTACCAGGGTTTCAATTTTTCTCAAGTGGCCTTAATCCCCGATCTCTTCCCTTTGCCTCTGATCATGTTCTGGAGCTGGGTTTGCTAACTCATGAGAGTCAATTGTTAAGGAGTTGGGAATTTTTGCAAGCCTGCTATTAAAGCACTGGTAGCTTAAAATTGACCAGAGTAGAAATATTGCTTTGGTCTATCAGAGAGCTGTTTTATTAGCTTCTTACTGTCTAGTATCCTATTCCTGCTAATCTCTGGGTTACTTCCTGCTGAATCTAGCCTACACGATGTCCCCAAATATCTTTGTACTACTCCCATCCTTCTGTTCTCCCCTCCCCTCCCATGCACAGTGAATAAGGGTGACCTTTGCAACCACTAATTATTGCACAAATAATGATATTTGAGTGTAAAGCCGGGTCACAAGAGACATGATGACTTCTGCCTTCCTCTCGATGAATCACTCTCTGGGCAAAGCCAGCCGCTATGTCGAAAGCATACTCAGGCAGTCTCTGAACTCCTCACCATGGAGTAGGAAATAGATGCTCCAGTCCAACCCCAATCATGTGATTGGGCTGGCTTGGAAATAGTTCCTTCAATTACATCTCTCTCTCAAATAACCATGGGCAGCTCAGACTCTGGTCTGAAACCTAGTGGCAGATTCTGAGCCAAGACCTATCCACAAAGCTTTTCTGGGATTCCTGACCCACAGGAACTGTCGGTTCTTTGTTGGTGTTTAAATCATCAGGTTGTAGGGCCGTTCTTTTTATGCAACACTTACATAGACTATGGCACCAGCATGAGATCGACGGCGGAAGGAAGCTGATGGAAATTTGAGAAAAAGGTTGGTGGAATCCTGAAGTCTTGAAAAATCTGTCAGAAGCCTTTGCAGAGGCTTACAGGTGGGAGCCGACAGGGAAGGAGAGAAAATACTACAGGAACCTGGAGGAATGGGGCTCTCAGGTATAGAAAAGCAGGACATGGAGCACATGGTCTCCTTTGGTAACGTGACAAGCGGAAAAGGCACTTGCTGAATGGGCCTGTAGGCAGCCAGAGCGGCTTCTGGCAGTCTTGTCCGTGCTGTTCCCATTTCTTCTGTTGTTTGTGGGAAGACGCAAGCAGAGGGAGAAAAGTGAAAGGGAGAGATTGATTTTAAAAGGAGTCAACAATCTTGAGTTTGGAAATTCTCAACCTCTCCAGACAAGTTATGATACTAAAATTAGGAAATAGCTTCTGGGCAAAGATTAAAACCTGGACACTTTCAGGAAAACATAATTTAAAGATGAAGCTAAAGGTGCGACCTCAGCAAGATCCAAGACAATGTCTCAGAGAGACACTGAATCGATAACCAGAGCTTCAATGTAACACTAGGACCTCAACCTCTTCAGTCTCACTGGTGCTGCAGGGGTAAAAGAAAACTGTAGCTGCAAAACCTTTACAGGCTCAGTGCTTGTCTATTTAATACACCAGAAGTCTAGCCCAAATCTGATCTTTCCCCTTGGTTCTATAGCAATGCTTATGTCAACTCTGACTGGAGATTGCAACCCCCAGAGAGATTTCATCTCAAAGACAACTAAATATTGGATACCTGGGGACCACAGGGGGCCCCTGACCCAGGACAACTCCCTGTGCCACACGTGCATATTTGCTTCTCAGCTCTGCTTTCAGAAATGAGCTTTAGCCTGTTGTGATAGTCTCTACTCATTTATGGGGGAGGAGGTCTTCAGTTCAGCACTGACCCTTCTTCCATCACCAGCCCCACTTCCACAGGAAGGGGAGGGAGACAGCTGGGTATGGGGAAAGAGTCAGCTCATGAGCACCACAATACTTTACCTCTACAAAAAGCATTCTGACATCCACGGCATTCCCAGAGATGACAGAGATAGTGGGATGAAGAGGGACAGGAAGAGACAGATAGGTTGGAGTTCCTGAAAATTTAAAAATAAGCTGCTCTCACCGTTACCCGCTTCCCAGGGTCCCTTCTGAAAGAGTCAGTGAGCTTTAATCTAGGAGGACTCAGGCACTCAAAGGCAGTCTGAATTCAGGCATACAGGGGGGAGTCCTGAGACAGTACAGAGCAAGAGGAGGGAGATACCTGCCGTCAGCACAAATGTTTAGCAAATACAGAAGCTCTGTCCCAAACACCAGAATAGGAAGTATTAAAGCATTTCCCGGACCTTGTCTTGGTTCGGTGAAGTTTATATTTGTAATCCCAAGAGAAAGTTATTGCCATTCTAGCTAGTTAATTCCACTTCCACTAGAATTCTTCCACTTCCAGTGCTGCCCATGGCGCAAACAAAGACAGAGACGCATATCTAAAATGGTGGGGAGCCGAGAGGTCCTAAGTCTAGCCAGAATAATGGCAAGCCAGAGCAAAGGCCTCGACTCAGGGCCTACCCTAGCTTTTATTAATTCATGAAGAGGGGGGTGGCTCAGGGATGAGTGTGGGAGAGTAGCAGGAAGTATGTGACTGCGCTGAGCTGGACTCAATAGGAGGCCTGAAATCACCTCTGCAATATGCAGAGAAGGATCTGCAGAGAAAGTAATCTGCATATCACAGATTGGGGCTGTAGCTAGTGTTTTTGGGGTCGGTGCTTCAGTTTTGGTGTGTGATTTTCATGCCCTGAGAAGTCATAGCCTCTTTCCTCCAGGCTCATTCTCAGTTAAGCAGCTTGATGTCTCTCGGTCTAGCACACACATACTACTCGAGAGCCACAAGTGGGTGTCACTGACCTGTGGCATTGCTTTAAAGACTACATATCAGCACCTTGGCTAGACCCATCTGCATTGCTTTAACCCCATTGAGAAGATAAAGACAAAACTTAGCCAGCTGTGCACATATCAATACATGGAAGTAGGGTCCAAGTTAGCCAAATTGGAGACAATTTTTCTGCTTTCAAGAAGAGTTGCCCTGGTGGTACTCCACAGACAGCTCCTGCATCTAAGGTCAGAACATTTCTTCCATCCAGTGCATAACTGTTGACCAAGTGTCACAACTTGTAACTTGAACAAAAGAGCAACTTATAGGCCCAGGATTTTCTAAAAGGACTAATATCCTTACTCAAGTTCTGACTTTTCTAAAAAAAAAAATTAACTTGTCTACAACTAAAAACAATTTACAATTTTGTTTCAGTTTGGTATTCAGTGAGTGCATGTGTGTGTGTGCATGCATGTGTGTGTGTGTGTCTTAGGGACTTGCTATGTAGTCCAGGCTGGGCAGGGACTTGCAGTCCTGCCGCCTCAGTCCCATCTGCCAACCTAGTACTGGCTACAGGTGTGTGTCTAGCACCTTGCCTGGCTCAAATCCATAATATTGTAAATTAATTGTGCAAGTGTGGGGGTGAGGTCACCCAAAGAGGACCGTAAGTAGGAATGGAACCAAGGCCATGGTGTGCAGCTCCGAAGGATGATTCCCACGAGATACTCAGATCATTTTATGATCATAAATAACAAATCACAGGCACTTGAGAGAGTATTTTCAGAGCTTAAACTCATTATTTTTCCTATATATAATAATAAGCACTTATTAGGTGCCCAATATGTACTAAGTGTGCATATAGGAAGAGGTTTAAATGTTAAATAACTAGCCGAGTATCTCTCGGCCAGTAAGTGGCTGAGACTGGCACTGAAGCCAAGTCCATGCTCTTAACCGCATGAGGCAGAAACTTACGAAGCCAAAGTAAGCTTTCATTTACAAATGAAGACAGCAAGCCACTTTTTAAAATCTTTCTTTATTTTAAGAGGGAAAAAAAATGACAACAAGGCAAAAACAAAGTAACACAAAAACAATAAAAATGATGCTGAATTTCAAAACAAAATGATAGAAATTAACAGTGGCTATTCTATTACATACTGCTATCTTCAAGGAAATTGCTCAGATTACCAGATGTGACAATGCAAGACTGATCAAACCATGAAAGGGAATAAAAAATAATAAAAAAATTAGAAATGATACAGAGCTTCACTAAACAAGGAGGTAGGAATTCAACGATGGTTGTTACATTGTATAGCAAGCCATTTTCATAAATAAAAATTAAGGCTCCAGTATGAAAAGGCACAAGCCAGTATAGAATACAGAGAAGACAAGCCACATTCTACAATTTACATACTCTTCAGATGAAAATTTTAGTTAAGGTCACTGTCTCACTAGAGATAGATAAAGGTTTCTTTATAACATACAGAGTTGTTGATTTATACACAGTCTGTCTTATTGTTCCCATACGTCCTGAGTTCAAAAACACCCCAATATTTCTAGTTCCATATCTAAAAGAAGTGAAACAGCTATTGCTAAGCTGTTATTGTAAAGATTATGGTCCCCAAATGGAACAAGAAAGAAGCAGTCCTTACAGGATGGTGTCTTGATGAAGTTGAGTTTTGTCTCCATGTAAAAACAGTGCAATCTAATAGGATGTGACTGAAAGGTACTTAGCTCTATGAGTTCATTTCATTGTCCCCTGCTGGCTAAGTGGACAAAGTAATAATACATATTCCATAAACATCTCTCTCCAAAGTGGCCTCCTACTTCCGGTGCCTGACAGAAGGGAGACTGTTCAGGAAATGTCTACAGGAAGAGACTGGCATTTTGGAGGAAATTTACTGTGCTGGAAAAGATATTAACTGCCAGAATGTTCCCATCTCACCCATTCTACCCAGGAAAAACCAAAAGGGGTTTTGGTTTGATTTTTGCACTGACACAACGGTATGGTATGGGGAGGTTGTAATAATCTACAGTTGAATGCAGATTCTACTGAACTATTAAAATAGAGCAAACAGTGTATGCTCCTATTCCTTTTCTATAAAATGCTATAGCTATGATCTCCAAATTCATACAGATCTAAAGATCTAATTCTTGATAAAGGGCATGAGCTTTGCTGGAGTGTTTGTTGTGTGGCAGGTACAGAACTAGGAGCTCGTTGCTATGACCATCACGAGCCATGAGCCCTTAAAGGATAAGGGTTATAACAGATAAACCTTTGCATCCCAAGTGTCTGATTCATTACTTGAAATGTTTAGTGACAGACATGAAATAGATAAAAAAAATTTTTTCCAAAGTTGTAAAACACCTGGTTATAATTCTTTCTATCATTTATAAATGTCTGAGGGGACATGGCTTCTTTTTTAAATGGTTCTTAATTGGACCCTGGATCCTTTGATGAGAAAAGTCAATTTCAAAAGTGGATGAGCTTGGCCTCAGTGAGATGCAAACCCCAAGGCACATTCACAGGGATCCAATTCTCTTTTATCTCACTCAACACAAGTGCTTAAAGAAAAGTAGCCTTAGGAGATTGCTTGGAAGACACGAAAGCCCGGCAGAAGAGGCTGACTCTTGGGGAGGCACAAGGGGAAGCCTGATCCTGCTCTGTCGCCACCAGGAGTGGTCCGCGCAGGGCACCAAAACGCAGAGAGACCATGAGCAGAGTACAGGTTCAGCCCAGAGACCCTGGCCAGAGCTGTGAAGCTATAGGACATTCCATGTGAATTTGCTGAGGAAGTAAAGAAGAAAAACTTAATGTTTATGATTTTTCTTTAATTGGCAGAGGTGCAGAGGGGCAGTTAAAAGAGAGGAAAAGATTAAACCATTCAATTTCTCTGGAAGGCAGGAAATTTTTTAGCTAGTAAAGCTTTACTGTAAGGCTACTCACTACACATTGTGGTCCACTTTCTCTGTACCAGCTTGGTCCCGAAGGGACACAGAATTGAACACACACTATATGGTCACTAACTAAGTTGTAGGAAGCCTGAGCCATATGACATTCTTGCCCAGAGTACAGTTATTTTTATGTGTAAGAGTTACACCCACTGAATTCAGAAAACAACACACTGGCTAATACACAGCATTACTTCCAGCAAACCACAGAGTCCCTTAACCAAAAGCAACTTAAAGGAGAGCATGTTCCTATGCACTTAAATGAACAGGTTGTGGGAGCATTCTGGTAAGCTTTGCAAAATTTGGCTCTAAAAAGTCTGGCAAGTTTGACAAAACTGCAAAAACATGGACTCATAGTTGTCTCATTTCCTGTAACAGGGAAGGATTTAGATCTAGGTGGAATCAAAGTTTCTTTAGAACCAGCATCAAAGAGAAATTTATATAAAACTGGTAAGAAGAAACAAAAAGGATACCACTCAACAATCGTATTGCAGTTTGCTTTAAACCCAGTTCTGCAAAGGACAGAAAAAGGCCTCAGAAGAAATAATCTTCATGTCTAATCTCTACAAAAGTAGAAAGCACCATAAACTGAAATTTGTGTGGGACACTTTTGCAGATTTATATAAATATCATTTTAATATTTTGTTTGACTTGCTACAGGCAGGAAATGCAAAGTCTCTACTTTCACCGATAGCTGAGACATTTAACCAGATGTCAGCTGCCTTGGAGAGCATTTGGTTGATGGAACACTTAGGATCAGGTCCCCTAGTATCCACCACCAATATGAATAATCTATAGTATTAATTAATGATGGTGATAAGTAACAAGTATAGAACATTTTCAGTTCATTATGCATTTTCTATATCTATTATAGTATTGATGATTGTAAACCTTTTTTATTCTTTATTGACATATAGTAACTGTTCATATTGATGGGGCTGTGCGGGATGTTTCACCATGTTCACACAGTACACATGAATCAAATCCAAATCCCTTTTATTGGCCCCACCCCCAAACTTTCCCTCCTGTAATAATCACTATTCTACATTTGGGTTGACTATTTTTACCACCCACATATGCAAGACATCATGTGGTACTTGTATTTCTGTGTCTCTTATTCCTAACAGTGTCCTCCAGTTAAATCCATTGTACTGCAAAGGACAAGATCACTCATCTTTATGGCTGAATAATATTCTATTGTACATTTATACCACATTTTCTCTATTGGCTTATTGGCAGCACCTAAGGGGATTCCACATCTTAGTCATTATGGAAAGGGTTATAATAAACATGGGAATGGAGGTATCTCTTGGGTATACTTATTTCCTTTGGATACATGCCCAAAAGTGGGATAACTGGATCATACGGTAGATCTATTTTTACTGTAGCTCTGTGAGACAGATTTCAGCATCAGTCCTTTTAGGGACAAAGAAAGAAAGGCTCATTTTTACACAATACCTCAGATGGTATGTCTAGAAAGCACCTGTCAGAATTCAATCCCAACTTTTCTGATTTAAATGTTATTTCTACCACACATTTTCTTTTCAACTTAAGTTCAATACTAACCGAAAGTATGAAACTCTTAGGAAAGAGGAAAATATTTGGCCTGAGACCAGATGAAAGTGTTACTTCAGGTTTAGTCAAGAAGGTGAAGGAAAATGGGAAGAGGAGGAAGAATGACTTTAAATATATTTCCTCAGATGTGTACCAGACCCTGCCAGAGTCATTGACTTTTACAAGAAAGAAAATTAGCGTCTTTGCAACTATTTATGCTATTAGAGAATCGAGAGTTTGACACCATAAAATACAAACCAAAATATTTTTTCAGTGGCCTAATGAAAATTTTAAAAAGCTATCCTTGTTGCCCTACAGCATTGTATCATCATTGCCATGATTCTGTAATACTTCCTGATTTTCTTGAAACATCCTGCCCAGTACAGCTGGGGCAAAGCCCTCCCTGGGGAGATGTAGTCTGCTAACGTCTTTCCTTTAGTTGAGGGTAAAGAGGGTCTGGGATGGGGAACGAGATTTCCACTCATGTGCCTGATCCAGTCCGGTCAGGAAGCTGGTAGTATTTATTTCTGCAATAAACTTTCAGAGGTGGAGACTCAGTTAGGAATTCCACAACCTGGCTACAGGAAATGATACATGCTTTTCTTTCCATTTGACCTTTGCACATCCCTCTCTCTGCATTTACTCATCACTAGCCCTCTCAGGGTGAGCTGAGTCTGAAAGAGAGCACCAAACATGTGACTCTTGAAGGGAAATGAGCTACTTAAGCACAGCTCTTCAAGGCCAATTATTGCCCATAAGTAACAAAAACATGTTTCCAATATCAGTGGGCCTACACTTCTAAAGAGAATGTCCATGCCACACATGTCAACCACAACACTACATGTGACAGAGACTAGGGGGCTGAGACATGCATGTTAACAAGATCGAAATTTCCGGCTTAGCAACTGTGAGCGAGACCAACTGGCTTCCTTTCTTCCTCCTTGTTTTTGTCCTTCCTTCCTCCTTCTTTTCCTCTTGACAATGCAATGGAGAAGGTAAAATCATATCAGGAAACATATGAAACCCTCCCTAATAGGATGCAATAGTTCCTGTCTATTTCTGAGCACTCCTTGACATCGCTTGGGATGACTGATGTCTAGCCAGTGTAGGTAAGTGTTAGTGCCGTTCTTTTTCCGCGTGTGCCGCAGTTGTTGTTATCTAAGGCACCCGACTGGTATTTTCCAGAGAGAGATAGTATTCCATTAATTGATCCTATCAAGTCTCCTAACAAGAAGGGGGAACTAGAGTGCAGTTGAAGAGGCTACTGCAAGGTCTACGCAGCAGCCATGTACCAACCCAATAGACAATCCCTCAACTGATGGCTATGGTGCGTGTGGACCAATCGTAAGTACTGGGCATAGAGCAGCGAAGACGCCTGACTTCTTTGCTTTCCTGCAGCCTACAAGTTAGTGCAGAGGACAGACACAGCAGAATTAGATAAAAGCTGTATACCCAGAGCCGTGAAGAGTGTTTTAATGGGGAATTAGACAGAGGACATTAACAGATGAGACTGGGAAGATGTAACTTACGCTCGAAATCTGGGCAACGATTGACCCGTTCGTTCCTACCTGAGACACTCCCTTTCAGGAAATGCCTAAAAGGAGTCAGACTTGTGTGTGCAGAGAGCACAGGATGTGTATGTGCCTGAGGCTCAAGGAATTCCTCAGAGAAAGAAAGGAGCGTTCTCCGGGGAAAAGAAAGCAAAATTTGAGGGCACAGTGGAAAACAGCGTGTTCTGCAAGGCCAAGGCATCTCACGTGTGAAGAGAGGAAGTGGACAGAGGGTAAGGACCAGACCCTGCCAGCCTCGCCAGTGATTCTAAGACTAATGGACATCAACCAAAGATGAGAGGAGACCTTTTAAGAAGAGAATTAACATCATCAGATTTGTATTTTTTTAGTTCCTCCATCTGGAGACCAGACTGAGAGATGAAGAATGAATGCAAGGATATCTGTTGGAGGCTGCTGCTGGAGCCTGTGCAAGAGATTACAGTGCTAGGGGATGGACTGGAGCATGCCACGTGGATGGCAGAGAGGTGGACAGCGTCGAGAGCAGCTGGGAAGTTGTTAGCATTCCGGAACGTGAGTATAGCTCTGGAAGGCAGGAAATAAAGGAAGAGGGACAGAGGGCCTCAGCAAGCCTTGAAACCCTCCCCATATATGTGCTTGGTCCCCTGTATCTATGATTCTGCATTCAGTCAACTTCAGATTGTAAATATTTGGAAACATGTATCTGTACTTAACATGTACATATCCTTCTTCCTTGCCATTATTCCTCAATGATGCAGGAGAACAACCACTCAACAGTATTAAATTGTGCTAAGGATTATAAGTAATCTGGCCATGACTGCATGGTACAGGAGGTACAAAAGGACATGTCTAAGTTATATGCCAATACTGCACTATCTTATATAAGAGACAAGCAGATGTGAATTTTAGTATCCAGACTTCCGGGAAGATGGCGACCAGGTGAGCGGCAGAGGGAATCTCTCCCAGAGACTGATCCTTTGCGCGTGGGTGCCTGGTCCACAGATGCAAAATTCCAACTGATCGGGCTGCTCTCCGTGGCCTGAGCATTAAAGGGCCAGCTGACAAGCCATGCGACGAGAAGTGGGCGGAGCCTGAGAGCTGGGCGCCCGAGAGATCGGTGCTGTGCTTGGGCCGCAGCTCTGTTCAAATTGCGTACAGCCGAGAGAGTAATTGCAGAGAGAAGGACACCTCCAGCTCCTGAACCCGATCGGCTCACAGGCGGCTGTAACCAGGATTTGTTGGAGGCAGTGGAGCAGAGGAAACTCAGAGAACACGCTACTGGGACAGACTGTGCCAATCTGGGCAGCGGTCTGGGATCCCACTCAGAACCCCACCCCGCAGCCGGTGCCGCGTGAACTGGAGCAGCTGAGATCGGCGGGATTTCTGAGTCGTGAAAAAGCTCGATCCAGGTAGATACATCTGAACGGCATTCCTGTCTGCACGATCCCAGGGTGAGTTAAGTGGGTGCTCTAACCGGTTTTTCCTGAATCGGGAAGAAGCTCTGCCCAGCGAGTGACAACCAAGCAGCTTTAAGGACTGCAGGATCTCCCGGGTGGGAAGAGCTAGCTAGGCGACCCAACGGGATTCGTGAGGGGGGAAGGAGCTCCACCCAGGGAGGAACACCTGAGTGGCCTGTCTGCAAGACTCCTGGGGCAGCGAGCTGTTTATACGCCCCGGCCAGGTCTTGGGGTAGGGAGTAAAAGCGGAAATCTCAGCAGACAGCTTAAGGGACATGCTCCCAAAGAGAAGGAATCATTGGAGCAGCCTCTGCAGCAGACCTTTTCCTGCTGAACTGCCTGGGGAATTTATAGCTCCACTTTTTGAATCTGATACCCAAAAATGGGAAAACAGAGGAATAAAATGCAGTTTCAAAACTCAACCCCACCCACAACAAGTTTTGAGTGTGAAGATGCAGGGGAACCAGGAAGTCACATACCTTCAAATTATGAAACAATTGCATCCGAAATGAAACAACTCCAACAGGCCATAAAAGAGCTTAAAGCAGAAATAAGCCACATACCCGCAATGATTTCTCAGACAAAAAATGAGCTGAAAACAATGATGGAAGAAATGTTCCATTCACACACAGAAGAAATAGACAAAAGACTAGAAGAAAATAGGAAACAAATGGAAATGTTACAAGAGCAATTTAGGAATGAATTACCAATAATGAAACAGGTCCAAAGAGAATGCCAGGATTTGAAAACTAATGCTGAAAGCATGCAAAACCGTTTAAATGAAACCGAAGATAGAATTTCAGAACTTGAAGACAGCATGGCAGCTTATGAGCGTCAAAGGAAGAATCTCATGATATCATCAAAGACACAAGAAAAGTCAATCCAACAGCTGCAAGATGAGGCAAAACGTAACAATATTCGAATTATAGGAGTGTGTGAAACAGCAGGAGATCTCACAAACGATATAAAAGGAATACTTGATGAAATAATAGCAGACAATTTCCCAAACAAGGTAAAAGATACTGAAGTTCAGTTAAGCGAGGCATATAGAACCCCAATGATCCATAACCCAAAGAAAAACACACACAGGCATATAATAGTCAAGATCCCAGATATCCAGCAAGAGAACACAATATTAAAAGCTGCTAGAGAAATGAAACAGATCACCTATAAAGGAAAGCCCATCAGAATCACAGCAGATTTCTCAACGGAAACCATGAAATGAAGAAGAGCTTGGAGGGAGATACTACAGATTCTGAGACAAAACAACTTCCAAACCAGACTGATGTATCCTGCAAAATTATCCCTCAAATTCAATGCAGAAATAAAATATTTCCACGACAAAGAACAACTGAAGAACTTCATGAGTGCCAAACCAGCATTGGAAAAACCACTAAAAGATATTCTAGACAGAGAAAAAAGAGACCACAATCACGAGAACAGCTATAGAAATAACTCCCTAAACAGAACAAATAATTAAACAGTCAGCAAAAGAAGGAAAACTTCAAGTAAATAACATGACTAGAATAAACCAACATATAACCATGATAACCATTAATGTAAATGGCCTCAACTCAAAAGTCAAAAGGAAAAGATTGGAAGACTGGATTAAGGAACACAATCCAACGATATGCTGTATAAAGGAAACACATTTTACTCAAAAAGAAATCCATAGGTTGAAAGTTAAAGGTTGGAAAACAATTCTCCATGCAACAGGCCCTCAGAAAAAAGCAGGGGTAGCTATTATGTTTGGAAACAATGTAAACTTCAAACGAAAAACAATCAAAAGAGATAAAGAAGGCCACTACATACTAGTTAGGGGAAAGCTACAAGAGGAAGAGGTAACAATCCTAAACATTTATGCACCAAACAATGGAGCACCTAAATTTACAAGTCAAATCTTGACAGATGTAAAAAATCAAATAACTAATAATACTATTGTAATAGGGGACCTAAACACCCCTCTGATGCAAAGAGACAGGTCAACCGGACAGAAACTCAGCAAAGAAATAACAGACCTGAACCAAAAGTGTGAAGAAATGGACTTAGTAGATGTATACAGAGTGTTCCACCCCACAGCATCAGAATACACATTTTTCTCAGCAGCACATGGGTCTTTCTCCAAAATTGACCACATTTTAGCCCATAGAGCATATCTACCTAAATCCAAAAGAATTCAAATTGTCCCATGCATATTATCAGACCACAATGCAATAAAATTGGAAATTAATGACAAAGAGAACTTCAAAAACCACATAAACATGTGGAAATTAGACAACAACCTACTGAATAACCAATGGGTCACACAAGAAGTTAAAGAAGAGATTAAAAATTACCTACAAATAAATGAAAATGCAAGTACAACCTATCGGAATCTGTGGGATGCAATGAAAGCAGTCCTCAGAGGGAAATTTATAGCAATGAAATCATATACAAAGAAAATAGAAAGAGGGCTGGGGATATAGCTCAGTGGAATAAGTGCTTGCCTAGCAAGCACAGGATCCTGAGTTCGATCCCCAGTACTGCAAAAAAAAAAAAAAAAGAAAGAAAGAAAACAGAAAGAGAGGAAATAATAACCTATTGATACACCTCAAACTCTTAGAAAAAGAGCAACAAGCCAAACCAAGAGCCCAAAGAAGGGAGGAGATTATAAAACTCAGGGAAGAAATTAATGCAATTGAGATGAAGAAAACT